>QXVX01005710.1:0-23588 GCA_013436065.1 Halocynthia aurantium
ACTAAGCGGATTCGTCATTCAAAACAGGTAGTTAGTTACATTTAAACATTATGGTACTAGTATATAGTCCATACATTAAGATTACAGTTCAGGAATTGAGAATAATTTTTTGCTTGCAATATGTAATTTATAATTGCAAGTGACTCTGTGGTCAAAGATTATGGTACCATACTTTCGATAGCAGTGAAGTTACGGTCACTGTTCTTGATTTTATTAATATTGGTTACAATTAGGGATGGAGGGAATAATTTTTTGCTTGTTATCAACTTGATATAATTTCAGAACTGGTCACTGTTCCAGATTTTATAAATTCCGGTCTTAAAAGTTTCTTTTAAAGTAGATGACAATCTTCGTATATCGATAAAGGGAGCAGTAATATTATTTATCAATATATGCACAGATGGAACCAAAACTTTTGTTTTATATTTCGAAACCCTTCTTTCAAGTATTTCCCAGTCGAATTTAGGGACGAGGGAGTGTAAGGAAGCATTACTACTTACAAAATAGAATCTTATGGGTGGGGTTAAAAAGTAGGTTAGTCTCCCATAACTGGTCTTCTTAGCTGCCAATAGGACTGGAGCCTTGATTGGGAACTGAAAAAAAGTACTTACAGAGCGGCCCCTAAAGCCGGATTGATCGAGAGGAGCGGCAAAAAATTGTAAAGGACTTGTGACAGGTCCCACCCAATCTGGAAAAACATACTTTTAGTAGGTTGCGCACTCACACTGGGGGTGACTTAGTGGCTCAGCTTTGCAAGATTGAAGTCTCTGGATGTGAACACCTGCAAATATTTAGAAAATGATTAATGCTGTGTAATTAGATTTGGATTCCTTACATCAGTTCAGCTTTGCGTGATGACAGAGGACCGGGAGGAAGTATTAGGACTTAAAGAATGGGAAAACCGCAATAATAATGTTTGTACTTATAAGCATTGGGGCCCCCTGCCAGAAAAGGTTAGTAGGTAAGCACTTACACATGTTACTTACATCCGCATGTGGGGGAATCTGGAAGGAAAGGTTATTACTTACAAAAGGGGGAACTCGGGTAAAAGATTTCGAGTCTGCAGACCTGCAAATAAAAAAAAAAAGATAGTCAGTATGTTGCGCAATTACACTGTAACTTACATCGGATCAGCTTTACGTGATGTGGGGGACTGAAAGAGAGTGTTAGAACTTACAAAATGGGATCAGCTTTAAGAATGAAGTCTGATGATGTGGGGCCCAGTGCCCCAGCTGTTGGATGAAAATAAGTTGAGTTAGTACTCACACTGACCCATGATGGGCGGATACTTACGATTCCGGCAGGAGGGGGGATTCGGGGAGTTTATGACAATGATAATAATTGTCAAATTGGTAGATATATCCAAGGATGTTTATGGCAATTCATAAGGGTAAGGGGTATATTCCAGGTTCGGACTTCAATGTTATTTTATAAATAAATTAGCTTCCATGTAAATGCAGTGTCTGAAAAACAAAATAGACTTAGTATATGTTGTAATAAATAAGGATTTAAATCTTGAATTTGAATATACTTACTACAATACATTGCGTAACTGATTCGAGCGTGACACACATTGTATCAGAATGTATCAGACTGCAACTCTCCAGTTCTATCTATATAATCTATTCTCAATATGTTTTCTCAATTGTAACCTGTACCTCTTGGGACTGTAAACTGCATCTATGTATTTATGTCAAAACTTCTATTGAAATAGCAGAACCTGGCAACAGTCATACCATTACAACAACCAGTCATCCAATCCTTCCCACGAAAATAAATCATGGAGGATATATAAACGGTTGAATGGTAGCCCTGCAAATACTACTGAATTCGTTTCTGTGAATGTTTGTGTGGTAAGGAAAGGAAAATATGAAAAATAGAAGAGCACAAATGGAGAATGGCTATTAGCCGCAAGAAATTCTCCGAAAACCTGCAAAAGAACATTGAAAGGAGAGTTCAAAGGATGGAGAAATCATGCTGCCTTATCAGGCAACAGGAAAGTTTTTAAAACATGTTTGAATTTTCAATACCTTGGAGCCACATAATAATCTCGTGATATCCTCGAACTAATCTGGTAACTGACCTATATTAACTTTATCATTCTCGAATTATCTTGAATTTTTCAAGATTTTGTCTTATGTTACATAACGGTCTTTATGTAGCATGTGTACTATGTACTTTTAGGTGCAGTATGTCAGGAAAATTGAAAGTATTGAAGCGTAATATCATTATTCATTATTCAGTTTACATCCAAGTATTGTTCATTCAATTGAATGAATGAATACACTCAGTTAATTATAATGATATTAATTTTAATTACGATTTGTTATTCAGTGGTTTTCCTTAGATATAAAAGGAATGCCACTAAAACTTTAGACACTGTCACAGGTACAACTACATGTACATTTCTCCACTACCCAAATCAGATAGACTGTTAGATACTAGATACAGAATAGATACTAGTCAGGGGACTGTTTCGGTTCGGGAACTCAATGCAGAATCCTTCGTACATTCCAAGGTAATTTAATTATGATAAGGTACTCGAGTGAGATCCACTCAGACAACTACAGCACTTCTGCTAGCTAGATGTGCACTTGTACAGTTAGATTTTCAGTGATTTATCACACATTAAATCCCAAGATTTTTACAGTAATTTCAGACCACAGAAGTTTCGTGAATCAAGCTAACTAAAGTCGCGGAGGGGATGTTGCATTCGGGCAACAGTAATGGTAAAATTCACGTGATTTATCACAGATTAATTCCACTATTACTACAGTAATTTAACGACACAAACGTAAGCTAAGCACATTGAGGGAAATTGCATATAGCAGCAACAGTATTCAGGTAAATTCAAGTTGCATTGTGAAATCATCACAACCCTTTTTGTTATGTTGGCTTAAGATATACACATGTGAGTAATATCACTGATAACTTTGGTCTGTGTACTTAGCACAGGCATAATCACACAAGTAGTTGCTAAGTCAAGTCAACTGATATTAAAATCAAGTTTTAAGTTACTAGTAAAAGTACTCTCGTCTAAGTCTAAATCTTTTCGCTAGATTTAACCTTTAATATAGCCATTGGCTATTTCCCATATATATATATTAATGAAAAATTTTGTTCATCCTAGCGCCGCGAACCTTTAGAAAATTCATTTGACCTACGCGACCGATCAGTTGGCCAGGGGGGCTGCGACATCAAATTAGCATTCAATCTATTATTACGGACCGTCGAGAAAAAAACGCGACACTCTATAAATACACATAATAATAATTCTGTACCTGTATCCTTGAACCACTTCAATCTCAAACCTCCTGCATCTTAATCGCCTGTATATCAGAATGCTACATGGAAGAATACCCCAACGGACTATAAATATAGTAGGAATAAAAAACAACTTGGGGAAAACTTACTCCCACACTAAGAGTGCTGGCTGATGCATGAAAAAGAGCTACTACGTTGGGGTATCCTCCTAAAATGAGAATATACCAAAGGCAGACCGGTCCCACGACAAAAATTAATCTTACAATAAGCATTGTATCACATATTATTCCCATTACTAATATTTATGAGAATTTTCAGCAATTCACTTTAATATTATGTAGGAAAACCTAATTAATTTTACATTGCCACAGTGAATCTTATAAGAATTTTTAGGCAAGATAAAATCTGGTATCCAGATACTAGCTTATAATTAAATTGAATTTAGTTGTGTAAGGATTATAATATATAGCGCAACTACTCAGTCTTGCCGGCTAAGCTCAGAGTAGGGAAATGATTAGATCTGCCTCCAGTATACCTCGCAAATGTGGGGAATGCCATTATCCAAGCCCTAACACATACCTAGCATCACTGATAAACTTCCTTGTAAAACCTTTTCTCTTGGCTTAGACAAGGCCAAGAGAAATGGGAAAACATCCAAAAGAATCACCCGATACCAGATATAGTGCTGCTCGCTTTCGATATCATTTAGTGTCCTTAAAATCAATTAATTTGGCCCACATCAATGNTTTTAAAAAAACATTCTTTCCGCGAATAGGTATTATTACAGAAGTTGGTGAGTTCGTTAAACATGATCTTATACATTGGTGGCATGTTTAACCAAAGAAAGAAATGGAGAAACAGAGAAACGGGCTACTGTCATCCTTAAAATGCAGAGAGTGCATGTAAATTGCCACGAGGACGACAATACGAACTAAATTAGGTTTTGTTACAGTTCAGACTTTTGAAATACTTTTAAAAAGGTAAAAGACTTATAAATCTCACCGTCGTCCTGTTCGCGAAGAAGCAATTGCCGGTTTCCACCATCTTGGATTTCGACTGAGTCGGCGAATTTGAAAGATGCGCATCGACTTTTTGTTTTTTGTCATCGCGGCGCTGTTCTCGGTATTATAATTCGTATAATACAATAGCCGGCATTCAGTTGATGCCGTTTACACGTTTCGGGGGTCTCGGACAAGCTTTACTGTCTTTTCGGACGAGCCCCGGGATTCGCAGCTTCTCCGACCACGACTGCGAGCCAAAAGACAGATTATAGGTGCGCTCCTAGACATCACGTGTTCGAAACGTCATCGGATTGCGTCAGATTCGCGGGGAAAATGTTCTAGAAACTTCGAATCTAGGGAAAGGGGCGGGAAAAGCACATGCGCGCGCAGTAAAGGTAACTGGTTTGAACCAGTTTACCGCCCAATCGGACCAGCCCCGCCTGAAAGGAGACTAATCGATGACGTCTAAAGCGTCATAGCATTAACTGCTTCGGTTCCATGCTACTGCTTCGGTTCCATGCTATTTCTTTATTTAGCTTCCAAATACTTAACGTAGACACGCATATTATCTGAATTTATATTTACACTCTATTGTTATGAATATTGTTCTGTATATTTAACACTAATTTGTACTTTTTAACAAGAACTATAGCACATTCGGTGCCTAAAACCGATCACCGTGCAAGTTTTCAGATTGCTTAGTCAAGAACCGTTGAAGTTATGAGCACAAGAACATCAACACACACAGTTAGTTTCTCCTTCATTTATGAGACTAGCTGCCTGCGTTTATGTGACCCGAGCTTACTTTATTAATTTATATTCATGGGGAATTTGTAGGAGTTATATCCCGTTGACCTGAAAGGAATTGTGGTGAATAGCTTGCTTAGGTTCAAAATCTTGGCCAACCTTTGCTGGCCTGCCTTTCACTCTTTCCATTTCGTTTACCGAGTGAAAATAAGTGCATTTGTGAAGTCATAAACTCTATTTCTGGCCTACAACACAACCTTAGTGGTACTCACATCAACAGACCATCTAAACAGGACAAAGAATGTGGAATTTCATTATAAATCTATACATATAAGTCTCATGTGCACAGCAAACTAACGGGAGCCGTTATCCTCTTTTTACGATAAGTTTAAGTAACTAGGTGGTTGGTGAATTAAAAGAGGGATAACGGCTCCCGTTAGTTTGCTGTGCATATGCGGCTTATATGTATAGATGCGTTATGAAATTCTACATTCAATACTGTGTCACATATAGTGGGATGGCAATCGATCCGCGAGTTATTGGGACTTGTTCAACGCGTGGTCACTCGTTACGACCTACCCGAAATAGGTATTCGAGTTTCGAAATAGATTTTTTCGGAGTTAACCTGAATCAATCGACCCAATTTTCTCAGGGACTCTTAGTTTATGTATTGCGTTTCATATGTGCTAGTTTAAGCGTGATTGGATCATTAGAAGTCCATTCATAAATGTTGATTGTACTTTGCCATCTAGCGGTTGTAAGTTTTTACATCACCCAACGGTTATAAATGATCCAACAGCGACATCTAGCGGATACAACATTTTACTTCACCTAACACTTTTAAATGAACTTTCAATGATCCAATCACGCTAAAATTAGCACATATGAGATGTGATACATATGCTAACATCAACTGAGAAAATTGGGTAGATTGATTGAGGTTAACCCCGAAAAAATATATTTCGAAACTCGTTTACCTATTTCGGGCCGGCCGTAATGAGTGACCCTGCGTTGAACAACCCTTAAAAACTTGCGAACCAATTGCCGTCCCACTATATACGAAACACCAATGGATGCAGAATTTCATATCGAATCCATTCATATAAGTCTCATGTGCACAGCAAACTAACGGGAGCCGTTATTCGCTTTTTAAGTTAAGTTTGAGTAACTAGGTGGTTGGTGAGTTAAAAGAGGAATAACGGCTCCTGTTAGTTTGCTGTGCATATGAGGCTTNACTTTCAATGATCCAATCACGCTAAAATTAGCACATATGAGATGTGATACATATGCAATTTCGTTATGAAATTCTACATTCATTGGTGTGTCATACATAGTGGGACGGCTATTGATCCGCGAGTTATTGAGACTTGTTCAACGCGTAGTCACTCGTTACGGCCGACCCGAAATAGGTATTCGAGTTCCGAAATAGATTTTTTCGAAGTTAACCTGAATCAATCGACCCAATTTTCTCAGGGAATCTTAGTTTATGTATTAGGTCTCATATGTGCTAGTTTAAGCGTGATTGGATCATTAGAAGTCCATTCATAAATGTTGATTGTACTTTGCCATCTAGCGGTTGTAAGTTTTTACATCACCCAACGGTTATAAATGATCCAACAGCGACATCTAGCGGATACAACATTTTACTTCACCTAACACTTTTAAATGAACTTTCAATGATCCAATCACGCTAAAATTAGCACATATGAGATGTGATACATATACTAACATCTACTAAGAAAATTTGGTCGATTGATTGAGGTTAATCCCGAAAAAAATTATTTCGAAACTAGTTTACCTGTTTCGGGCCGGCCGTAATGAGTGACACCGCGTTGAACAACCCTTTAAAACTCGCGAACCAATTGCCGTCCCACTATATACGACACACCAATAAATGCAGAATTTCATAGCGAATCCATACATATAAGTCTCATATTCACAGCAAATTTATGGGAGTCGTTATCTTCTTTTTAAGTTCAGGTTGAGTAACTAGGTGGTTGGCAACTTAAAAGAGGGATAACGGCTCCCGTTAGTTTGCTGTGTATATGTGGCTTATATGTATACATTCGTTATGAAATTCTACATTCTTTGGTGTGTCGTATATAGTGGGACGGCTATTGGTTCGCGAGTTTTAAAGGGTTGTTCAACGCGGGGTCACTCATTACGGCCGGCCCGAAATAGGTAATCGAGTTCCGAAATATATATTTTCGGGGTTAACCTCAATCAATCGACCCAATTTTCTTAGTTGATGTTAGTATAAGTATCACATCTCATATGTGCTAATGTTAGCGTGATTGGATCATTAAAGTTCATTTTTAAGTGTTAGGTGAAGTAAAAATTTCTAACCGCGAGATGTCGCTGTTGGATCATTTATAACCGTTGAGTGATGTAAAAACTCACAACCGCTAGATGGCAAAGTACAATCAACATTTATAAATGGACTTCTAATGATCCAATCACGCTTAAACTAGCACATATGAGACATAATACACGAACTAAGATTCCCTGAGAAAATTGGGTCGATTGATTCAGGTTAAATTCGAAAAATATCTATTTCGGAACTCGAATACCTTTTTCGGGTCGGCCGTAACGAGTGACCCCGCGTTGAACAACCCTTAATAACTAGCGGACCAATTGCCTTTCCACTATATACGACATGCCAATGAATGCAAAATTTCATAGCGGATCCACACATATAAGTATCATATTCACAGCAAACTAACAGAAGCCGTTATCTTCTTTTTAAGTTAAGGTTGAGTAACTAGGTGGTTGGTGAGTTAAAAGAGGGATAACGGCTCCCGTAAGTTTGCTGTATGTATGTGACTACTATGTATAGATTCGTTATGAAATTCTGCATTCTTTGGTGTGTCATATATAGTGGGAAGACTATTGGTCCGCGAGTTATTGAGGGTTGTTCAACGCGGGAACACTCGTTACGGCCGACACGAAATAGGTATTCGAGTTTCGAAATAGATATTTTCGGGGTTAACCTCAATCAATCCACCTAATTTTTTCAGGGAATGTTAGTTTATGCATTACATCTCATATGTGCTAATTTTAGCTTGATTGGGTCAATAAAAGCTCATTTATAAACGTTAGATGAAGTGAAAATTTCTAACCGCGAGATGTCGCTGTTGGATCATTTACAACCGTTGAGTGATGTAAAAACTAACAACCGCTAGATGGCAAAGTACAATCAACATTTCTAAATGAAATTCTAATGATCCAATCACGCTTAAACTAGCACATATGAGACGTAATACATAAACTAAGATTCCATGAGAAAATTGGGTCGATTAATTCAGGTTAACCCAGAAAAAATCTATTTCAAAACTCGAATACCTATTTCGGGTCTGCCATAACGAGTGACCCCGCGTTGAACAACCCTTAATAACTCGCGGACCAATTGCCCTCTCACTATTTATGACACACTAAAGAATGCAGAATTTCATAACCAAGTGTATACATATAAGCCTCATATACACAGCCAACTAACAGGAGCCGTTATTCCCCTTTTAAGTTGCCAACCACATAGTTACTCAACATTAACTTAAAAAGAAGATAACAGCTTCCGTTAGTTTGCTGTGCATATGAAGCTTATATGTATAGATTCACTAGGAAATTTTACATTCATTGGCATGTCGTATATAGTGGGACGGAAATTTATGTGTTACGTCTCATTTGTGCTAATTGTAGCGTGATTGGATCATTAGAAGTTCATTTATAAGCGTCACTCTTCTTCAATAATCCCATCTTTAATGCTACATGTCTAATAGAATAGGTATGGTTAACTTCTTAATGCATTAAAACAACTGCATCGTAGAAATGTTCAATAATTTATTAGAACATAACTTTACTATAACAAAACAGTGATAGAACTAAACTTTAACAAAAACTGAAAAAATCAAAAAAGTTCAAAAGAATGACATTCAAGTCCACTTGAAGGGCTAGGAGACTTCATGGAGTTTATTTATTTTGTCTCAAAAGATTGTAAGAATGACTTTGATGAGATGCTGATGAGTATACCATTGGCTGGGCAGGTCTTGTCTGCTGAGCAAACTGATAAGGTGAATATTGGCCAGGTATAGGCATCTGTGGATACTGGGTATTCATAGGTGGGATAAGACATGAATTGACGTTCGACATATTGGCAGGATGAATTCCAGGGTACCCGAAAGGCGGGCAGCTTCCTGAATAAGGAGCTTGTGGAGGAAGACTGTAATTTTGACTTTGCGGAACTGGAGCTAGCTGCGTTATGGAACTTTCCCATTGCATGATAATTTTTTCACCCTCTACGAAGTCTATTTCCCATATGTTTTCCTAAATGTAATGATGAAAAATTCATTACATTCAGTTGAATTCGTATCATAGCAAATTACTGTAGTTAGAAGGTCTTTATTATTTCACTTACCATTTCACTCTTCTTCGCGAAGCCTTCTATCAGCTTTGATGATTTGTTAATCCACTCAACAGAAAAATAAGCGGTAAGATCAGCATGGCTATCTCCTTCTTCTCTTTCCCAACCCAAGTTTTCACTCTCAAGAGAACATGAAAAAGGGGCGACTGCAGATGACATCCTAGCATATCCCTACAAAATTTGATTGTTTAAAAACAGACATGACCATGGGAAAATAAGAGGTACTACCTGAGAAAAGTTGCAGTCCTGTAGAAATACTACCAACAAGACTTTGGCTGAATTGTTAAAAGCAGCTGAAAATATTTTCTCTTCATTTGATGAAGTGATCCAAATGCCATTTCTCTATAAGACGATTGTAACACTAATTAAACTCAGAACATTTATACGCTCTCTCGTCTAAAATGATTTCATTCAACAAACCTGAGAAATGTGAACATTTTTCTGAGAGCCGCATACAACCGCAAGATATTTAGTCTGCAATTGCTTTACAGGTGACAAGTTTCTGGTGTTTTTATCTGTAGAAGAATGAAGAATTTAACTTGCACAAAAATATAGAAACTGTATAGTAAGTGTTCGTAATCATTACAACTTCCAAGTTGCTAACTCACCTGGCTTGGGCTGTGGAGAAAGACATGGGCTTGATCCAGAACTACTACCATCAACTGATAAGGATGATGACATTCGACAACCTTTAGTGAGAGAGCTGAATGCAGAACAAAACAATGTGGAGTATGCTCTACAGTAAAACTATAATAAATATGGATAGAGTACGTAGTACAACACATTCTCGTTTTAAGAGTTAATTATGCTGCACTTGGTGGAATTATGGAGCAAAATACTCCTAATTTTAAAACTGCATTGGGTGAGACTTTCAGATAATTGAGATTTATTGAATATCTTACTCAATCTGAGAGAGCGACTTGTTATTCTTCATCTGACCCACAGTACTATTAGTTACAGTGTTTCTCTTGCTTGGAGTCTTCGGTCGGACACCAGGAAAGCCACGTTGGCTACTTCCATCTTCTTGAGACATCGGTCTCGGTCTCTGGCCAATTCCGGAGGGTTGCTATGGCATAACATACCATGTATACATCTATATCCAAATAATAATTGATGGTAATTTCAGAAATCACTCATACCAGCAAATTTTGTGACTGGTCCTCACTGCTCAGTATATTAATGATGGTTGAGAGCACTGATTCATCTTCTGGCAACCAAGATTTAGCTGGTGCCCGAATCCTCCGCAACAAGAGGCTGTGCCATTTCACACGGATATCTAATATCATCTCCGCAAGCTGAAAACCAATAATCATCATTAAACTTAGCGAATAATCAATTCCGAGCGGATAATCAGGACAAGTATGAAAACCTGAGGCTCCATTTTTAGCCTGATCCAGTCAGTTATAATAAGAGTTGAAAATTGGCTTGCTTGTTTGTCATCTGTATCACTGTCACTGTCAACTGCATATGGTGAGGAGTTGCTTTCAAAATCGGGTTCTATTATGGCATCGGTCTAATACACCAAATACAAATACTTTACCCAACTGAATACATCTCATTGTTTACCATGAGCGGTATGATAACAGTTTAGTATCAAAATCTCATGATACGGATCTTGCAATTACCGGAGACAGATAGGAAGGGCCTGAGAACAAAGCGATGCAAGCGGGTGATATGGCAGTGCAGCATCGGGCAGTAGCTAGACTGGAAAAATGACCGGGTGCAGCGGTCAGTTCATCATATACTAACCAGTTAGTAGGAAGTTTAAGCAGTGCTTCAGCATGGGTACACTTCTGAAAAACAAAATATTAAACTGGAGGTTATGATTCTATTATACCTAAAACAGATTTTAGATAAATACCTTTCCAATACGTGGATGCACCAGGACAGAGGAATTATGTAGTCTAACTTTCTTGTGTTGCTTGCATTTCAGTTTCTTTCCATCACGTTTAAGTAAATTGGGGAAAGCACTTGCACACAGGGCCGCCTGTATGAAATATATAATAATTTTGTACGCAGTGTCAGTAAAATATACAGGAATTTTCATCATATGAATTCATTATCGAATATAACAAGAAAACATGAAATTGAAGAGACTTAGTATGAGCCCTGAACATATAGAACCCCCTTGGAACGATATTAGCTCTGTAATGTTGCAAAGCTTGCATCACAAAGCAGAGCATTTTTATGAATGAACAGGAAATAAGATGATTTGAAGTAGCACCAATAAATACCTTTACTACAGCCCAGTTTTCCGAATTCGTATTCAGATCTCTTATGTCACTTCCTCCTCTAGCTCTGACGAATCCAGCAGCACGAAGCTGTCCAAGCAGCTGAGTTCTCATTCCTGATATGCATAAGAAGCGAAATTGTACAGGCAAAACTGAGCTCATCATCTGTATATCAATTTCCCACCTATTATCATTTGCATTGTGGCAGATGACAGGAAATTTCTTTCGCAGAAGGACTTTTCCCATCCGTCACTCTTAGCTTTCTGCCAAGCTTGAAAGGCACGTAGCAGGCACATGTGGTCACTAAAGGCACCTAGATTATGAAAACAGACCTGTGGTGATTGCATAAGAGACACATAATTTATAGAAGATTGGGAAATGGCTTAAAAATACCGGCAGCAAACTTGATTCTGCAATTCATTGCCAGGATTCTTTGATCAGGATTTTGTGGCATGAGGAAAGGATTCTTGTAAGCCAAAGCACAGGCTATTGTCAGCACAGGGTCAAGACACTTCAGTACAACAGAATAGAGGACCATTTTGCCTAAAAAAGACATACTTTAAAACCTGGGGATCATAACTATAGGCTATGTTTAATATAAAAGTGTTTGGAGTTCATTAGCTACTTTTCAAGTGCTGTATATACTGGAGTATAAATTAATTTTGAGTATAAGAAAAAGCAAATTAGTCTTCAGTATCTTCTGTAAATTCCCGAATACTGCCACAGTAAAAAATATCAACCTACAGTCGAGTATATATGGTACATTACCAAGGTTTGGTTCAATTGGAAGGTCTACCAAATGATGTCCCAGTTCAGTAAGATCTTCAAATGCGTCCAAAGCATCTATTGTCTAAAATATAACATGCCTCTTGAATGACTCAGAATTTAGTGCAAGGGATCTAACTAATGACTGCAAAATACTTTCAACAGAGAAACAGCATTGTCAAGCATAAGTCTCGAAGGTGGCTCCGGTGCTTGAGACAGAAATTCGACTATCGACTCGCCACCTTCAGTTTTACCCTCGTCCAATTCGGAAGCCCCGTCGCTGCGACTACGTCGTTTTTTAGGTGGCATGGACAGCAGCTTAGCCTGAGGAATGATATTAATATTTGGACGATACACGACTAAAGAACTAAAGAGGCAAAGGAAACAGACTGGAATTTATCTTAGTTCACCTGAAGACACAGTTCATGAAGAGGAGTTCTCAGGAGCTCGGCGGTTTGGAACAGAGTCATCGCACTATGTCGAGATTTACTGAACAAACGGAAACAAATTCCAGGCCTGCAAGTGTGTACAAGGAGATGTAGGAAAGCATTTATATTAACAATGCAGTTGGTAGCTGTGGTTGCTCTAATTCCAAGCTATCGTACTTGCATCTCCCTGCTCTGCCCTTTCTTTGCAAAGCACTGGATTTTGAGATCCAAACAGACTTCAGAGCAGACGTCGATGTCAAAGCCTCATAGACTTTGATTTTCACTTTTCCAGCATCAACAACATACACGACATCCTCAATAGTAACAGATGTTTCTGCGATGTTGGTGGACAATATCTTGAAGAGGAATGTGAGATGGATTAGACTTGAGATTATTATTATTACAAATTATTATACCAATTATCTATTTATTATTATATTCAATTTATTTATATAAATTGTTCTTACACTAGATCAGTGGTTCCCAAACTAGGGGTAATTACCCCCAAAGGGGTAATTTGACTATTTTTATGGGGTAATTTAGATGTTCACTATTTTATTAATTTCTTCTCCATCGATTTTGATGCGCATCTGTGCTGCTGGCGGCAGGTGTGAATCTGATGTAAAAAGCGAACAAGAATAGCCAAAAGCACCTGATCTGGTGCCAGAATGTATGAATCGGATGAAAAATAGTGAACAGAAGGAGCCAAGAATTTTTATTTTTATGAAAAGGGGTAATTGAGCTTTGGGGAATTGGATTTTGGAGTAACGATGTTAAAAAGTTCGAGAACCACTGCACTAGATAATATAAGACTTTGCTAGCACAATAAAATGTTCGCTACAGAGCAGATGGCTCCCAGCATATTACTCACAAACAACATGCAGCAAAATAGATATTTACAATTTTCCGAGTTCCCTTGGGAGGAACCTTGAACACTTGCTTTTGGTCAGAGGACGACTGCATACTCGAGTGAAGGACAAAGAGCTTAATGCTGCCGAGTTCAGAATAATTCTCTTGTGCCAGAATCAGTTCACGCAAAGTGACAATGTCATCATAGCCAGGCAGAAAGATTAATACAGCTCCTGCCAACAGGCGGGTTAAGAAGGCCGTTGTTAAGCATATTCAGAAATAAGAAGCTAAGAAAAAAAAGTTTCACCTTTCTCTGATTTCTGACAAATCACATTGAGTAACTGCATGATGAGATCTGTATCTACATTGTCATCATCAAAACTTTGTTGGTAAGCTGATACGATACGACGTTCTTCTTCATTCATTTCGTTATCGGGTTCTACGTCTTCACTGGACGCCCTCATTTCACAGTTGTTACAATTTTGTTCTTCTGATCTACATGTGCATATTCGAATGAATACATATATGTAGATAACATCCATATCCAGATAATTAAGGTAACAAATAATTCCTAGGAAAGATGTGAGGTTACATGTATGAGGCAATCAGTTCTCCCAACTCTTCATGCCCAAGTTCCACTGCCATATCAGCTGCATTCCATCCATTTGCAACCTGCAGGGATGCCCCCGCACCCATATCAAGCAACTGTTCACACTCGTCGGTCGCCCCGTGCATTGCCGAAGCCATTAGGGCTGTTATGCCGGTCTCACTATGCCTGTAATTCACTGCAAAAAAATAGTCAGGTAAAAATGTAGTAACTTTTACATCTAAATTTCAAGCTCAAATGAGATTGATACATGGAAATTCCAGTTCGTTTAGAAAAGCTGATGCTGGACTATTTTAGAACTAATGAAAATTTGTTCATCATTCACATATGGTAAAGTGTGGGTCTGAAATACAATCACATGCTATGTATTGCTAATGGTGAAGTAGCACACACCTGAAACATTGAGTTCTTTAATCAAGTGAAACAACTTAATAAATGGTGTCAGAAGATTTTCATCTTCATCCTCCATCCCACTGTTCTTCAGTGAAGCTTTGTGCCACAGAGCATAAAGAGCATCATCCATGGCATCATTCTTTACTATGCTGCCATTGTCTGCAGCCAGAACCGACTCATCGATACTTGAAAAACAATAAATCGGTTATTTGAATCAAACAGATATTAGTAAAAATGAATAAGTGTATTTCTTTATTACTGACTTAAACTTACTCATTGAGCTTGAACTGTGAAATACATTCAGTCACCTCAGCAAGATCACAGGTCTGAAAACCAATAAACTAATCACAATCTAATACGGTCATTATCTGACAACAGTAATAATATTTAAACAGAATAATAACAAGGATGCTACAACATATCATCACCACTAACAGTTGTCATACTTTTTTATTAGTTTCTTTTTTGCCTGTCTTCCTCGCCGGCTCTTTCGATTTCATATATCCAGTCCTAAATTTAGTTCATATGACAATTATTATTCACAAATTAAAATTACAATACAGTAGCAGCAAGCATTTTCAGCATAAAGTGGGGTAGACAATAACGGCCGGGTATATCCATAATTCGAACACATTTGAAACTAGAGTAGGCATCAGTCCTTTATAGAAGTACGGTAGTCACTTTAGGTAACACTTACATCTGAAGCACATCCTCAAGAAAGCATTCTTGTACTGAATACATCTTTCCTGGTACTAAATAAAACAAATCAAGCATGTTAAGGACATTTACAGAACAGATTTAATGATACATTGAATACATACTATTTATCACAGGGCAGTTTGAGAAGTAATCAATAAACAAATCCGTATCCAAAGAGGCGCTCATGAGTACGAGTCTGAATTTGGGATATCGAGGGGAAGATGTCCTCCCACTGCTAGATCTGTTCAGCCTGCACAGTTGACGTAGCTTGATGAGGAGGAAGTCACAATATTTGTCTCTTTCGTGCACTTCATCCTAATGTTTAAAAAATTTAGTTGTCATTGACTGTAAAAAAGAATCGAACTTTTGTGTTAAAACTAAGAGTGTAGTTTTTAGTATTTAGATTTCGAGCTTTGAACAGCTGAATAACATGCATCTCTAATTGTATTCCTGTGTTTTTCCAAGAATACTACAAGGTTAGGTGAAAAAAGAATTATAACCTGATGGCGAAGGTTTTCTTAGAGGTTTACTCCCCCTGGCAAAACCAAGTATTCCTACTAGTCTTCATTAAACATGAATGAGAATAAATCTTTAACACTTTGATAAATATCACTCACCACAATAACGTGAGTGACAGTTGAGAGTGAGTTATCTCCAGCCATCAGGGTGCGCAGAAGAACTCCGTTGGTACAAAATGTCAGCAAGGTTCTAGGAGACACTCTGAAATGAAAGAAGAGGATATCTTAATTTGCAGTAACAAGAGGAGTTGGGTTAAAATTCCCAAGTGAATGGATGCTTGCTCTAAATGTTAGCTTCACAAGCATGATACCATTGGTACCATTTACATCATTACAACATCGTTTTCAATTTAAAGGTGGTTAGACATTTTTTAAAGATTACACTAACACATACATTGCATAAAGATATTGTAGTGCAGAACAAATTCAAAGACAGTTAAGGTAAATTACAACTTCAAAGTAAAACAATAGGGATTGGCTACAAGCCTGTAGTTGGACCATGCTGGTCAACATAAGCAAAGTTACACAAAGTATGTACTGTAAGTATATTGGTTAGATTAGTAATTGGTAAACAATAAGAACACTATATATATTGCTGTATTGTTACACTTAAATAAAAACCTTTGAAAAAAATCAATGATTATGTTGTGATTAAGCAATGATGCATCAAACCCGTTACATCATTTTCAGTCACATGACGTTATTGCAGAAGTAAGGGTCGTATTAAGAAGAATTAAAGCAGTCTTACAGCAACTACTAAGAATTAAGTTACAATTATGCCGTGAAAGGTTGTAAAATGAGCCGAGATGAGACAAAAAAAGTTTAGCGGCCTTTGCTTAACGACCATAGGCTGATTAGCCGTAAAAGAGACGTGAAACCGATAGTTTAGTCATGCTTTATTATGAAATCTGAGTTGACAGCCAAAATAGAAGATATGTAATGCGGAGGCGTTATGATATACATTATAGAAATCACAATGTGGTGCTTGAATTTCTCAATTAAGTTAAACATCTAGTAGCTGTAACTAAATCTTATAAACAATAAGTATGAATAACTGTCAAAGTAATAAAAATCATTACTTAATTGTCTTCAGAGACGTATTGAACAGCTGTCACTAGATATTGATCATTAAGTAATCAGAAGTGAGGGAAAGAATCAGGTCTAACAGCACAAATGTGTGTAACAGCTCCAGAATAGCAAAGTATGGAGTCAAAATACAAGATCACAAGACAGTCAGCTGATAGATCTGCTGAAAAGGATTATCAGAACACTACTAGATTGATTGAATTTTAGTCTGGGCCTATAGGCAGGTTGTTATGTGACTATGAATTATTCATAAATGGGAACACTGTTGCCCTGAGGGGAAATCACGATACAAACTAAACTTTACAGCTACACAGAACAGAAACTTGAACAAGCAAGAGAATACAAAATTGTAATATATAGATAGCTTGGTATATAGGGTTTCATAGCATTATATATTGTGCAGGTTTATTACATGGATGATATTAGTTTTGCTAGATTAAATTCTAAATTATTGACAGACCACACAGGTTACAACAGCATTAAAAAAAAGAGTTGCGATGTATTGTATGAATACTCTTAGGTTGACCATTACAAGTTAAAAGGCAGTACACTAGTTTCTATTTCAGTGTATGTAAGTTATTTTAGAGGTTGCTAGCATAAATTGTTCTTAGTTGTATAAGTGGGTGATTATAACTAATAGTTTTCAGTGAAGTAATGCTGATTGAATATTATTAAATGTACTTGGCATAATAATTTGTAATATTTCTTTGTGCTGTGATTAGTACAATACCTTATCATTACCATATTATATCAAACCAAATTAAGCCTCATCATCTTAATTACCTATGAGGTAAGGTCAAAATTTGAGCATCGTTTAGAATGAAAACACAACTAACATACCATATACCCAAATCTTTTACTATCAGGGCTGATCCTTTAGTTCTTTACATGTTAAAGTACTAAAAGGTTGCAGTTATTAAAATGACTATTTTCATTTCAGTGTCCATTTTTAGCATACTTGGTTAGAGAGGACATGTGCTTGAGAATGTTAATGATCTGTCATTAATTGAACTGATACATTATAATACAGATGCCCTATGGCTATGGCATCATCCAGCACACTTCTGTCTCGCATAAATGAGGATTACCTAACTTGTAGAATATGCATGGACACATACAAAGACCCCAAAGTGTTGATATGCCAGCATTCGTTTTGCCTGCATTGTTTAGGTCAGTTATATTCTCGGTATAATGTATAGTTGTGAGTATTGTAACANAGTTATGAGTATTGTAACACAAAGGTGACTTGCACAGAATACCAGATTTTATAGATGTGCATGTTTTCATTTCAGAAGGATGTAACAAAAGTGAAAACGGGTCTTACATTCCCTGCCCGGTATGTCGACAAGAGACTCTCCTTGAAACGAAAGGAATCAATGGACTCAAAAACAATTTTGTATTCTCAAATATGATAGAGATGCTCGCAACATGGAAGAGAACTCGGTCCAAGTAAGATAATTTTAGCAGGAGTGTTCTGGGGAAAGAAAGCTTATAGATTTTTTGTACTGGATAACATAGTTATTCACCATCGGGAAACTTTCAGTGAATACTAAGAAACTAATCCACTCTCCTGCATATACAGCAACAGTCCAACAAAAAGTGATGAGAAAGAAGACGCCGAAATAATGTGTGATACTTGTCCCACAAAAGAATCGACCATGGCAACATTTCAGTGTTTAGATTGCCTTGATCAACTTTGTGCAGACTGTGCCGCATTTCACAGCAGAACAAAAATGACAAAAGATCACGAAGTAAGAAAAAATGCAGTAAAATGAATAGTTCAGAAAGTAAACAGAATAAATTCACAATGTTGATTCTACAAAAAAAGGTTGTTCCTCTTCATGAAGTAGAAAGTGGTATGCATCAAAAGAGAATTCACGCACAAGAACTGAGCCGCTGTTTTGTTCATGAGGTTCGTCTGTCAGTCATGAATATAATATCAAAATCAGTATCTACTTCAGAGTGTAGTAAATATTTGATGTTTTGTTAGAATATTCAAATGAAGCATTTCTGTACCGAATGCATGGCGGTTGTCTGTCGTGAATGCGTGCTAGAAGCCCATCAGTCGCACAGAATTACCACTCTTGCGGAGGCTGAGGATATTCAAAAGAAAGAGGTAATAACAATTGTCCAGTTCTGCTAATGACATCCGGTTCTATCGTAGATATGCAATCAATATTTGGTTCAAAAGGTCATCAAAATGAAGGAGGAATTGGAAGGTGGACTTCAAAAGCTTGAAAATTCTCTCAGTGAAGTGATTCGCCTCGAAAAAGAGGAATGCGAGAGGGCTTCCGAAGTAAAACAAAGTGTAAAAGATTCTATAGAAAAATTTATCCATCTTCTTGAAGAGGTATGGATAATGGCAATGAATTACCTAAAGAGTTTTATATTTTACAACTAATATAGGACCTTATATTAACAACGTATTCAATTTGATTGCCATATTTCTACTGGCGTGATTTGCATTTTATAATTCTTCAATAATTCTACTCCTAAACAAATTGTCCAACTCATTCCATGAATTGCTGTATTGTGTGATGCTCTATTATGATCAAGATTACATAATTTCTTAGACTTGAGACAAATGGTAGAGTTTTCATAATTATTTGCAATATCCTTTGTCAGAGACAAGAAGCAATACTTAATGAGATTGAAGTACTCAGCAAGGAAAACCTGAGCAAAATAACATCATGTAAAGATAGTTTGGAAACACAAATGAGTTGTTCTGAAAACTGTGTCCAATTTATAGACTATGTTCTTCAGGTATGATGTAATTTTTATGAATAGTTTCTCAAGCATTACTATTCCTACAAATGTGATTGAAAGCTTATTGATTATTCAACTCTTTTATCAGGATGGTGTTCCAGTAGAAATAATTACTGTTCAGGGACAGATGATGGAGACAGTGAAACAGCTGCATCAGAAAATCGAAGAGGTGACGATACAAAATGCAGCAGTAGCAACCGCATTCAACAAATTTGAGTAAGTCTTCCATATATGATGATTTTAATTTATATTTACTTTCAAATGCATTTGTGCTGATCAGGAATTTTCCTTCAGTTTCTATTATTAATGTTATTGTTTCCAAAACACTTTTACTGTACCCAGTTTTCAGTCAACCAATTTGAATTTACAAAGATGGGGAGAGGTCAGAGTTGCCAGCAAAAAAGTTACTCCAGGAAGGATCAGTGAGTGTAATATTACAACGGATCTGACATCTTTCAGTACAGACACTAATTTTTTCTTTACATTCAACAGACAAAGAAGATTCAAATGAAAATATCTCCGAAAAAGTGAATACCACAAGGAAAACCGCAACTGGTCCGCCGAAACTTCCACCAAAACCGTCACCGAGGCGCAATCTTGAAGAAAAACCAAAGATTCCAATCATAAAAGCCCCGGTTCCACTGAGTCGCGTTACCAAGCCGAAACCTATAAGACGGCAAAGTCTCTCTGACCAGGATGGAAACCTAGTACAGTCAAGCTGGATGGCCAAGAGTACGATGTCATTATTTACCAACATCAGCGATTCGAGATATGAAATTAAACGATCAGCACCAAAGCCTCCGACAAAGCCCAAACAACCTGACATAAAACGTACATGTCCACCAAAGAAGATGGCTCCTGAACCACCAACAATGATAAACAGTAAAAACAACTCCCCCGAGATCATGACTGTAATAAGAAAATCGCCAGAGCCAATTAAGGCTACTTTAAGTTGTAAATTCGGTAAAAAAGGGAAAATGATTTCAAATGGAGAACTGCTTGGCCCGCCGCGGCACGTCATCTTCAGTGGCATGAAGAAAAAAATGTTGGTTTTAGACAGAGAGAACCGCCACATTCTTGTTTTTAACATAGATGGGTGGTTTAAGAAAAGCTTCAAAGTTGCAATTCCAGATAAAGGTATGTAATCATTACTGTAATTTGAATTAGAAGAGGCAGAAAAAGCACTACTTGCCTAGCAGTACAAACTCCCTTTATATATGGCAAAACTAGTGTAGAAAGAATTTCGTATTGTGTAGCTATTTTCACTTTTCCCGTAGCTCTATTGCCAGTAAAAAAAATTGAAATTATGCTACCAATTATAATTGAGGTTAAAACTTTCATTACAGCACCTAACGTTTGTAGTTCAACATTTTCCATTTCATTGTTAACGACACATATAAATGATATACAACAAACTTTCAGGACAAGCAAAACCTGTAGCAATGGCAGAACTTGGCAAGCAGTACATAATCGTGTTGTACAAGAGCTTTGCAGTGAAGTGGGGTTGGGACGGAAGCATTGGACATATTTGGGGGACGATGGATTTAGTAGATGCACACGGAATAGCAGTAGATTCTAAAGGTGAGTCGCTTTCGATGAAGCGCTGTAGCTGGTGACTGCGTGACCTTCAGCTTATTCAATTGACAACATAGTAGATGGGAAGCATCAGCTACATATAAATCTTATTTTACATCAGGAAGAATTATTATCAGCGACCAGGACCGCCATATGGTATTCATTTACGATTCTCACACAATGCAGAAAGTCCTCCAGTTTGGTGGATTCGGAGATAGAGATGATCTGTTCAGAAGTCCAAGGTAATCCACGCAAGAAAAGGATATGATCTTTTAGAGAAATTATCACCCAAGTAATGCGCAATTTGGTTTCAGACACATCACAACCAACAATCAAGATATGATCATTGTCTCGGACCATCACAACAATTGCATTAAATACTTCAGCAAAGGAGGGAAGTTTCTCTTCAAGTTTGGGGAAATAGGTGAATGGCTTTTCTAAAATTCAACACAAATTGCCCAAAGCAGAGATAATCTAAAACCCAAGTGTCCATTTGCAATTTCTCTAGGTGCAGAAGACGGTCAGTTACGATTTCCAGAATCCGTGTCATGCATTACATTCGAAAATGGCAGTGAAGGATTGCTCGTGGCTGACCAGGGCAACTGCAGAGTGTCGCTGTTCAGTTCCCGTGGTCGATTCATTAATCATGTACTTATCAAGACAGAGAACAACATGATAAGCAACCCGCAGTGTTTATCCGTGTCATTGTATGGGAAAGGAGAAGAGATGGTTGTTATACAAATGAACCAGATACAACTGAGAGTGTATCGCTTATCTAAATTAGTAGATAAGTAGAACACCTTGGGAATTATTAGGCTAGTAAGAAGTATTAATATGAAATAAAAACTTTATCCACTGTGGATACCCTTCTGAATAATATACTATATTTAATCTAAGACAGAAATATAAAGCGGAGATAGATTTCCAGGGTGTCTGAATACAATGAAACAGAATGGAAGAGTTCAGTGCTGTGAATAAAAGCCACACCTCGGACTTTCTATAGCAGTAAATAAAAATAATATTTTACCTGCTCTCCAGACGTATCTGATATCCAACCATCTGTCCCACACACTCTCCCCGCTCAGCTGCCACCCTTTCCGCCATCGCAACCGCAGATATACGCCGTGGCTGGGTACACAGTATACGACACGGCTCGCCTTTAGCATGACAGTCATCCAAAATAAACTGCGGTATCTATTGCAAGCAAATCATCAGAATAATATTATCTCAGTAAAGGTTTCACAGTACTATTTTGTCAAATGCAAGTCAAACCTGGGTGGTTTTTCCAGCACCAGTTTCTCCACAGATCAGAACCACAGGGTGCATATTGATTTTTGCTATTAGTTCGCCTGCCATACTTGATATTGGCAGCGTCTGTCTAAAGCCGCCTAGATTAGACTGTCCTCTTTCCATTGGCACCTGAGGAATACCGTTGTTCAGTCTGCCGCTGGTTTTGCTTGCATCGGGACGAAAACCTTGACGATAAAATCAATAAAATAAAATAAAGATCTAACACATAGCTGAAGATATATATAGTTAAATCTTACCTGTGTAGTCATGCATGACACCATACTGAAGCTTCGATGTTTTTGGTTGTAGATCCATCCTTTCCTTCTGCTTAACAGGCCATCTATGAGAAGGTAACAGGAAGTATTAAAGTAGGAATACAATGTAGGTATGTTCACATAAGTAGCAACCACTAGCATGGAACAGAATGAATTAATATACAAATTCACCGAAAATAGTGTCTATCATCACGTACTCCAAGATCTTCATTTCTCTCGGCAGGCAACGGGTGATTAATGAAAGCAATATAGCATGCAATACTATAATAGAAAGGCATTCAAATATACACAAACCTGTGAAGCAAGGAATGTAGAACTCTACTAGAATTCTGTCCAAATACAAAAGGAGTTGCAGACTCTGGAGCATCGCCTTTTTGCTTTCTCTTCACTGTTAAGCGTCGATTTGTTCCTCTTCTACATAGCAGTAATCAGACAAAAATTTATGTATCACAAACTAATAATAATCTTATATTTACAAAGACAAATATTGATGAACACATCAAGATTTATTGAGTTGAGGTGATCACCACATGTCTTTCACGCTTACCCTTTGCTTTTAGAAGCCAAACCCATTTCGGAAGATAAGCGATGAACGAGTGCACGCTCTGTACTGGTTAGCGATGATGGAAATTCATAGTCAGCTGAAAAAAGTATTGCAAATGCAGTTACTGAAGCTC
>QXVX01005712.1:8354-37625 GCA_013436065.1 Halocynthia aurantium
CACTCGTTCCTCTATCATAGATGTAATTATACCAGTTTGAAACAGGGTTCGATTCATGGACCTTAGTGAAAGAATTATCACAATGTTACACAACATTGGTCAAACCGTTAGCAAGCGTCTCAGGAACAAGTAGTGGGACGATAACACTTACCTTATTCCCGTTGTCATACATATCATGTCCACCATCTGCAATGAAAGTTGCACTCGTTCCTGCATCATAGGTATAATTATACCAGTTTGGAACAAAGTTTTGTAATCTGCTGATACGATTGAGGCCAGTAGTTGTACGTGGATACACTAAATCTTTGGCACCTACAGAATAGATAGAGCAATTGCTTATGTATACAGGCTTTTTACACAACAAATATTACTTGAGTTCAGCATGCGAACAGACAGATTTTTATACAGGTCTTTCAGACTTCCGCCATATTTCATTAATACTGAATTATCAGTATAATATTTTAGATATGACTCCTCGCTTGCCCTGTTTATTGGAACATCGTTGTCCACGTGCCACACCATGACGTTTGAAGCCTACATAACGTAATACAATTATTTTTACTTATATAATATCTCATGACCTCATTCTGTATAAAAACTTACTTTAAGATTGTGATATGCCAGACCTTTGTAATCAGCACTCGTTGCAGATTCTATGTGACCAAAAGTGTTCAAATTTATCCAATTGTTTCCACCTGCAAGTTTTCAAAACAAGGTTCGTTATCACAATTCTAATATCACTTTTAACAAGGAAAATAAACAATCATACGTATACCTTTTCCTTCTTTTATGGATTTCGTCCATCCTTGTTCGCTTGACCATTTATCACCATCTGTGCATTTTCCGTCGATGTTATTTTCATGGATACTTGCAACCAAAGTCCATCCGCCTCCAGATGTTGTCATGTCACAAAATACCTTATTACAGATAGAAGCAAAGTAATAGAAGAACGTTTTGGTAAAGTGTTTCCAATTATTACTTGGTAAGCTGTTGTTTCATCAGAGGGCCTTATGACATAAATTCCATCTTTGTCAATGCCACGAAGTTTTAATTCTTGACAAGATTTAGCCGGTTTTGCATTCTAGAATTTGTAAAAGAAGATGTTACTTCATGTTCACATGTCGTCATTTCTTTATTGTTATTACTCAATGAATCAAAGTTACCAGTCGTAATTCCAGTAGAAGCACGCTAAGATTTATTTCATTGATATACTGTGTAAAAGTAAAAGACACAGTAAAAGTAAATATAAGTATGTACCAGCATTTTCGCAATGATAAGTCCAATGCAAACGAGGGCCAACAGCAACCCTACCAGAGCTGCAGCTTTCCAAATCATTTCCGGGACTCCTGTGAATACAATTAAAAAAAATTATTAGTGGAATTTCTTAACAAGTCATTCTTCTTATTTGTAGTTTTACGAATTACGGAAACTCCGAACCACTGGTGGTTTGTTAATTACCGTATATGAATTTCAACTCAAATTTTCTTCTTCCCGCGGGATTCTTTAGTTAAAGGCGAACGCCAGCTTGCAACTATTTAGCGCGAGGCCCTCAAAAGCTCAGGGCCCGTAGTAAATGCTACTTTCGCTGCTATGTTAATCCAGCCCTATATTAGGCAAGCGGAAACGATTGACTCATGACTCATAATTATACGTAGGCAGGTTGCATGATACTTCTTTAAACAGTAAAGTTCGATAAATAGCAGTTCTCTATTGACTATGTGGTCAACTATGAAGCATTCTAATAATCTTAAAGAACACGTGTTGTCAGATATTCAAATATTACATATCCTGCATTGACTTGTTACAGGTTGAACCGTAGTATTCTATCGCTGTAATCCGGAAAATAGCGTCGCTAATAATAGCCAGTAAGCGTGGACGTTTTTAGTGGAAACTTTGAATCGGCGTAACGTGCTGATTAACCTTTAACCTTTAGCCAACCTAACTCGAACGTCTCTAGTACGATTAAAGCAACATGGAATTCCATTACCATCGGTTAAACAAATAATTTATGCCACAACTTACTCGATTTTTCCTTTTTTTCCTGCTGTTTTGCACTGCTTGTTTGATTCGGTCGCGATCTAGATTGGTTTTGATTGTTGGCTGCAGTAATTATATTTGGAAGAAATGATTTATTGGATAACAGTGCATACGTTTCATAAAACTATTAGCTCTATTAAATATATGCATATATATCTATAATGTATACAGTGTTACCAGATATTTATATTTTGTCCGCACTAAAACAAATGCTAATGGACCACGGGTTGCCGGAAAATCGGCGATGTACCTATATCGTTTACTCTTATTTAGTTGATGTTCCTTTCATTTTAACTTTCCTTATGCAGTACATTACTTCATTACAATTTATATATGAAAGTATGTTTTGTGAAACTTTATCTCAAGTATAAGCTTCGTAGTTGTTATATATAAGCTTCGTAGTTGTTATATAAGCTTATGATCACGTTTTCCTAGTAGAAAAATATATGTCAAAACTTACCCGATCTAGCTTTTTCTTTCTGCTGATTCTCCCTGTTTGTATGAAGCATTCTCGATGTAGACTGGTTTTGGTTGTTAGCTGCAGTTCTCCTATTCGTAGGAGGGTTTGGGTAGTTTCTTGGGTCTTTGTACAATTGCCCAGATAATTGGATCGTATCACCGACATAATATAGATTTTAATTTTAATATTATTTTAACTGTACTTATGCAGTACATTACTTCATTACAACTTATATATGATAGTATATTTTGTGAAAGTTTGTCTCAAGTACTCAAGCTTCGTAGTTGTCATATAAACTTATGATCACGTTTTCCTAATAGATATAATCAGAAAAATATAAGTCAAAACTTACCCGATTTAGCTTTTTCTCTCGGATGATTCTCCCTGTTTGTATGAGGCATGCTCGATGTGGACTGGTTTTGGTTGTTACCTGCAGTTATCCTATTCGTATTTTGGCAGTTTATTGATTCTTCGTACAATTGCCCAGATACTTCGATCGTATTACCGACATAATATACATTTTCTTCCAAATTAATTTGGTCCATAGTGCCAATGTCACTTACTGCGTGTTTTTTTAGTCCTATGTATGAACTATATACTTGGTGAGAATAACAAGAGTATCAAAATCTACAAAAGTAACAATTTTTTCCAGTCACAACTGATTATTCGTTTGTAATTCTTGGGAAGCCAATTGTGTCTTGAAGTCAAGTCAAATTCTTGAGGAAATGGTGACTGACTTTTTTTGCATTTCATGCATCAATTATTTTACGCGCTAATTTAAATGTGCCATAGAAACTCTTCTATCGCCATTCAATTACTGGGCCTTTACAGAAACAGAAGGGCAAGAATGGCACAATATTTAGTTGCATTTCTACCACCAGAAAGTCTATACCAAGAGTATAGACAAAGTAAAGTTCGTAATTATTTGACCTTACTGGTTCTATTTGCGGTTGAATTTTCCGTAACCAAATTTCCTCTAAGTTCTATTCTCTCCATCTCTTACCTTCACTTTTAAAATGATGTTAAATTTATCTGTCAGTATGAACTATCCATTCCTTAAGACTGCAAGATATAGCATATATATATTTGGAAATTGTTAATTGGAATTCTTAAGTAAATTAGACGTCTTGCTCACTCGCTCTATCCGCTATCTACTACAATAAGAAATACTGTAACTGTATTTATTCATCTAGGGCGTACTAGCATCCTAAAATTGATCTCGCATGGGTTTTCATTTCCTCGTATTAGGGAAGTTGAAGAGGTGAAGCGTTTTTCATGATTAGAAAAAACAATCTGTCAAATGACGAAGAATCTCTAAAAATTTCTATAGAAATAATATAAGAATGAGCTGACTGCTGAGTATGGTAGTTTTTGTTGTGCAATTGATGGAGGATAATAATAAACTTTGCTTGGTCAGCTATCTTGCCAAATGGTATAAAAACAATCAAGTAAAAAGTTTCCGTCGTAACACAATAGTGCCTGAATTATATACTCGTAAAGCATGTGCTTAGCAATGTCAGAATAAGGTAAATAAATGGTGCCTTAAGTACAATCTAACAATGGTGCCCTCTCGGCCTCTCTATTGTTTTAAGGTACATTGAACCAGTCACCTTCCCTTGATACTCTGAATACGTGCTTACATTACTTGATCCAGTACTAGCATACTAGGAATAATAAAACTGATGATCAGAAGAAATAAAACTATATCAATGTTATCCTCCGACATATATAATTTCAACACTATTATTACCATCCATAAATTGTTATATTATTTATTTACGAAATCAATTTTAATTAGCAAGGCAATTATTGTTTACTGGTGCTTGAATCTTAAAATTGAAGCTTAAATTCAATTTATACATGAAACATTGAAATTGATAAAAGAAACGATTATAGAGCAAAAAAAAGGGGGGGGGGGGAATAAAGATCGGTTTATCATAAGAAACTATATGCAGAACTGCTGCCTCTAGAAATGCGGCGTTCAATTGAATTTTCGCTTCAGCGAGTAAATATTAGCAGAGTGGAAGAAATGTCGTTATAGGAATGCGCATATCTAGACGGTCGATCCTGCAGAACCACATCTCCAGAACGACCGGCCCACCCTGAAAATATCAATCGTTATATCATAACTATCTCCGATCTTATTTTTCCATATAACTGAACCAGCCATTCTACCTACCAGTAAAATCTCCACAGTTATTTGAATTGGAGGAAACCCGGAAAGTACCGACGCACAAGTGTTCAGCCTCGAAATTTTCGTTGATTCTTGTAAATTGATAAATGTAAATCGAATAAGATAAACCAATTCAGGATTTACGGACATTGACTTACCTAATCCCAGGGCACAATGCAAAATAATTAGCTATCATCGTTTCCGCACCAAACTGTATAAAGCCAGTTTGTGCTGTCCCACTGTGCAGGGATGGAGGCAATTTAGACTGTAGGATACTCAAATCTCCTTTGGCAAATTGTATCGGTGAAACCATTTTGGTATTGTTATTTTCTGTAACAACACACCAACCAAAGTTAGTAAGGTTTGGTAATTTATAAATCATAAATCATATATTGATTTAAAAAAATATATCGAATGAATGTTGTTATCAGTATGTAATTGTTATCATTCTAATATAATTTTTTTATAAACTATTCGCTATTATAGAAACATATGAAATACAAAATTGAAAATTACTGAGATTACCTGCATTATATATATCTTGAAGCATGAAGTACATAAAGTTGCGAATATTTAAATTGGAAATATAGAATCCATATGTGCTAAAATAAGAAAGAACGTCAGAAAACATCCGATCACAGCCAACTGATCAAATACATCTTTATAAAATAATATTTACCTTGATAAAAGTACGTATCCCATCATAATATTTTGAGGATTTCCAGTTGCGGCAACTGAATGAATCATTTCGTCGGTCCCTGTGGTCCAGTTCACTTTTACAAATGAAGTTGGTGAGCGTGAGTACCATCTCTGAGAAAAGTTTAATTTCGAAATTCAAATACTACTCCTTCCTCTGATAACGTTTACAGTTGGATATGACAAACCTTATGAAGCAAATTTATAGCGAAAACTACAATCGTCTAGATATGGAACTACCCAAGGACTTCATATCTTGTATTGTACGATTTTACAATTCTCCGCTACAGTACATCTAATAAATATTACCGTTTGATCTTCAACGTAGAAAAGAACTCCACAAATAGTTGGATCAATAGTTCCATGAACTTGGAAAGAATGAAAATAGATAGTAGATGTTCTAAATGTTACTGAGCTTGAGTACTGAGCAAAAGAACCCCCTCCGTCAGCACCAGCATTTGAAGTTACCTAGATATATGAATAAATAGCGTGAATATTCCCAATCTATATTCTATTTCTGTGTTTTCTACCTTAACAGAAAAACCTCCATTCGTTTCCGTATGCCATGAATCAATCCACATCAAAAATAAAAACGGATGAGTAGCGAAACTCGAAATAAGATACCCTCGATCGTAATATCTAAAGAAATATGATTTTAGTTTTTTCAAGATCATTTTTTCATGGGAATTCTGTTATTATTTACCTTCTACTTTCATCATATGTCACTTGTGTATATGAATCATTTCCAGCTCGGTGAAAAACCTAACAGAAGATTTATATAGCATTACTAAATAAAACTAGAATTGTGCTACAATTACAAGGGATGTTTTAAAATTAACACCTGCCTTAAAAAGGATAGTATGAAGTAGTCATTTTTTTATGGCAATACCGGCCTATTATTCATATCATTATTAATATTAACTTATTATCAAGCATTCTAAACTGTGAATACTTTAATAAACACGTCTTCAGCACTATATTACTGGCAAAATGTTAGCTGGTTTTCAATTTATTTAACATTAACCAATGTACTTCCTTCACCACTTCTTTCACAGTACATCGCTAGTGGAATAGTTTTTGCAAACGCCAGGCTGCATAAGGACATTGAATATTAGAAATAGAATGATTAGAATTCCAAATATGTTCTCTTTGCTAATTAATGGTCGTAAAATCAGTACGTGGGGGAGTCTAAAGATTTCTTTTGTTGTGATTGATTTATCTAACTCCACGCACTGCAAACATACTGAATAAATCTGACGCTTCAACCCCCGTTTGGCCGCTAAACATTAACATAAGAAAAGAATAATAGAAACCGTTTCAGATTCAGATTCAAAGAATTGTGAAATGAATAGTGAAAACATCTAAGTATAATTCAGAAATATTTTCATAAGACAGCACTAACTTGATTTCCGATATCGTACATATCGTCTCCTCCATCATCGATGTAATTAGCGCTGGTTCCTACATCATATATGTAGTTATACCAGCTGAAAATACTGTTCGTCAATCTGTTTAATTGACTAAGACCAGCACGTGTACGTGGAAACACCAAATCAATAGAATATTCTTCAGTAGCTAAAACAATTGCATGATGTATGAGAAATTGATAATGCAGAATGTTTGATGGAGATATTACTTGTGTTATACAAAACAGGAATAGATAGGTTGGCGTACAAGTCTCTTAGAGTTCCTCCATATTTCGATAACACTGAATCATTAGTATGGTATTTCAAAAAGGACTCCTTGCTCGCTCTGTTGATAGGAACGTCGTTGCCCACATGCCAAATCATGACATCAGACGCCTACACAAATCAAAAGAACTTTAATAACGGAAACCATCAGTAAATCGAGGAACTACTCTAAATTAACCTTTAGATTGTGATATCCCGGACTCTTGAAATCAGCACTCGTTGCAGATTCGATGTGACCAAATGTATTGAAATTGATCCAGCTTTTTCCTCCTGCAAGTTTACCAACAACAGAAAAAGTTATAGTCAATAAGTTTCGTAATTGGTTTTTCAATTTCATTCGAAAGATATATATCTAATGATAAGCTTTATCTCTACTTGCCTCTTCCTTCTTGTATGGATTTCGTCCATCCTTGTTCGCTTGACCATTTATCACCAACTGTGCATTTTCCATCGATGTTATTTTCATGGACGCTTGCAACCAAAGTCCATCCGCCACCAGATGTTTCCATGTCACAAAATACCTTTTATATAATATATCCGATCATATCGAATAGATATCAGCCGTAATATTCAAGATATAAAATATATTTGTCGAGAGTTCATTCCAAACTATTACTTGGTATATTGTTGTGTCGGCAGATGGCCTAATGACATAAATTCCATCTTTGTCGATGCCACGAAGTTTTAATTCTTGACAAGATTTAGCCGGTTCAAACCAAGTTCCTCCACCATATATCGTCGTAGTTTCAACGTATTTTTCTGATGTTGCTATGGTTTTTGTACTTGTCACTAGAGGCGCTGTAGCTATTTCCGTCCCTGCAGCTGGATTTTTGAAATAATTATATTACATACAGTAATTATAATTACATTCCTTCGAATGTGTGCGAGAAAATTTTGCTACATGTACTTTCTTTACCTGTCGTGGTGTCTTTATCGTTATCACTCAATGCATCAAAGTTACCAGTCGTACTTCCAGAAGTGTCACGCTAGAGTTTTTAATTTAATCCATTAGCATACTGTTCACCAGTAAAGTAAAAGTAAATACAGGTTGAACATGGATTATACTTGTCTCCAGGACCGGATTATAAAAGGTGTTTGACTTATATAAAACAATTAATAAACGTAGAGAGATTATTTATTTTTTATTTATTATTTATTAGGGAAAATGGTAACAAAAAAGCAAAACGGTAGGGAAAATGGGAAGTGAATAAGCACGTTGATAGAGGGCCCATATGACGTTCAAACTCTAAAACGTTCTAGATAGGGATCATTTCATACCAATACCTGAAATAATGAGATGACAAGTCCAATGCAAACGAGGGCCAACAGCAACCCTATCAGAGCAGCAACTTTCCAAATCATTTCCGGAAATCCTGCAAATTACAATTATCAATTACTGGTTGAATTTCCTGGCCAGATACAGGAGTTAACCTTTGAACAAAGTATAGTGCTCCAAGGAACTATTTATTTGATATTTGAATCTAATACACGAAAATACCAGACTAAAAAACCGTAAAACCCCGGGACTCGTAGTATTTGCTATTCTTGCTACTATGTTAATCGGCCACTGTCGACATTTAAATATTAATCGTAATCGTCAGCAGAAAACAGCTTGTAAGCATTTACTGCGATGTCCTTTGTGTAAAGTTATTGAACCATGTTTAATTTTATTCATATCATAACGAAATTCTAAGTTCAACAGTCATATTTTCAGGTTTAAGAATAAAATTTACTGAATTTCGGTTCCTCTTTCTCGTTCCTTATCGGTAGACTTTCAGGTTCTACTCGAATTTGGATCGCTGTATCGTTGTATACTTCTTCACATCCTCCTCCAAATTGGACGTAGACTGCTTCTTCTTCTTCTGTTGCTTGGTCCGTCGTACCTGGAGGAACATAATAGACATTCTGCTGATGAGACTCCATATTGATTCCCTTGAGAAAACTCTTAATATAAGTGTTGGGTTCCATGAATTGGCTTCCTTTATGTAGTGCACCTGCAGACTCATAATGACATGTAGGCAGGTTTCATAATACTTCTCTTTTTTAAACAGTAAGTTTTGATAAATAGCAGTTCTCTATTGAATACGTGATCAATTATGAAGTATCCCACTCTGATCCTAAAGGATGTGTGGTCGGGTACTGTTCATCATAAGACTATATATGACTAAAGTGTTTTCGAATACTGCACAAATATCAAATGTGAAATATCCCACATAGGTTTATCACAGGTTTGACCTTATCATTCCAGCGCTGAAATCCGGAAAATAACGTCTTTGATAATAGCCAGAAAGCGTGGATGTTTCCCTAATTTGATTTCAGTGGAAACTTTGAATTGGCGTAACGTGCTGATTCATCTATTTAGCATTCTACATATACAGCACAGGCTGACCTATAAAAATAATCAAATAAAAACTCAATAGTGCCTGATTTATATACTGTACTCGTAATAGATGTGCTTACTAAAAAGCAATGTCAGATTAAGGTAAATGATGCCTTAAGTGGTAAGTTTATCATTGTTAAGTGATCATGATGATAAGCAGTTAAGCAGAAAAATTATAAAGTTATATGGTTGAAGTAAAAAAGGTATATTCGGGTGAAAGCATGGTGAAAGCTTTCTCGGACCGGCAATGAATTCTTGCGCCGGCGCCGATCCGCGGACCACTGGTTAAAGACCACTGCTAGAGAGCTTTTAAACGAGAAACAATTTATACAAAAAATAATGACTTGGTCGCTCCTGAGCGTCATCTCTCGAGTAGTATTTATTGAATTTAGTACGGGTAAATATTTCTGCCTACCTTCACCCATTCTCAAAGTTGTTTGAAACGAGTTTAAAAATTATAGCATGCCTCAATTATCACCACTACCAGAGAATATTTATCAATTTATTAGGTGTACAGTGTAATCCGAAAGGCGACACGCCCCGGCTCTCTCGTGACTGAATTTAAAAACTGGAGCCGGTGCGGTACCCAGTCTCCCTTTTGTTTATTTCAACGGTTTTCTCTCATGGCAATACAAATCTCAGGACACGATCACATTTCAAAAATAACGAAGATCAGTGGTTAAGCAGCACAGAAGAGATTGTAGTAGCTGTGAATACGAGGTAACGTTCACACCGGTTACGATAGCCTGATTTTGCAAACGCATTACGTTATATATTTTGGTTAGCTTCATTCTCTATTTTAATATTTTAACTAAGATGAATCAAATAAGAGCCCTGCTAGGCGAGACAGTCATTGGTTATGCGTACTGGACACTCATTCATGGCTTGGGTCCAATGATATGGTTTTACCCCTTGAACGAATTAGATATAACTGGTTACGAGGCCTACGTTCTGGTGGCACTGTCTCCCGTTCTACTGCTGTTTGGACGTTGTTTTCGCTCCTTGTTTTCAAGTCGTTATGGACAAGGATTTTTACGCTTGCTGATGATTGGTGAGCATCGAATTCTTATTTGTGCTTAATATAACATCAAACATTATTCAATATATTTTCTGTTATTGATGATTCTTCTTTGCAATGAGGCATTTGATTTTTTATTTCGTTTGATTTGATTTTTTATTTCTCTGCCTGGTTTATTCGCATGCATGCGAGCCATGGTGACGATGCGAGAACTAATTCTGCACATCCTATATTAAGAATGTTTTCTATCTCTTAGTTCTGTATTTACTTACATGCTAGTTATAGCTGAATAGTATTCAATTTCTTATTCAGTTGGACTGGCATCCTTTCAAAGCCCCGATACCTTGACCAGATTAGGTTTGCTCGCGCTTGGAAATGCCGCCGCTTACTTGTTGCAAGGAACTTCCTGGTGTAAACAAGATCTTGACGAAAGAAGGAACGTTTTTTGGGGATGGATTCTTGGATTCTTCGCTTTGTTAGCTACTAGAATATGGTAGGAGTCGCGACTGCAATTTATTTTCAAAATGTTGAACCCGAATTGCACCATTCTGTGGTCTCTAGAATAATAGATCCCTGGATAAAAATTTAGTTTATATTGATCAGACTCCTGTTTTAATCGTATGGTTTCACAGGTTCGTTTCTCTGACACCCGCCTGGGCCGATGAACGCTCCAATAATTTTGTGATTACGATCTTCACTATTGCAGCATTGGACCGGACGTTTTCCAGCAAAGAATCAGACGAAACATCCGCGTCCCAAGAATTTAAGCCATCGTAAGATAGATTTGTGCAACTTAGCCTCAGTGAGAATCGAGACATAATTAAATTGCTTTCACTATGTAGATTTCCACTTTCGGAAATTCGGGACAGGTATACCTCACCGTTGGTCCAATAAATATTTGCTTTGATAGCCCTTTATCCCATTAATAAAGAATCGAGGGTCAACAATGTACGTTTTCTTCATCCAGATTCTTAAATAAACCTAACTGTGACAAGTGTGACTTCATTTTCACAGAAATGACTCTCATATATTAAGCGGTATCGGATTTGGATCGTTGTATTTTTTGCTTCATGCTCTCTATGGGGAGGTGTCCATCATTTCCAGATATGCTGTTTCAGGAATTCCACATTCAGGACCGTCTCCTAATCCTTGGGGGTGAGGATATTACTATTTTCTATCATAAAGTGTTTGTGTATATAGGTTATAAAGATAATTATTTTTACAATATTTACCATAACATCATGAGCAATATGAAATTTGTTTTAATAGTGGTCTCATTTTCATTTCCCTGGCATTTGGCATATTCATGTCGATGCACATTAATGTACGATCAATTCTCTGGTGTCTGATTGGCTTAGCTTCTGGAATAGGCCTGATGTTCTTACCAGGGAACAGTGCTTATCTTTCTGGTGAGTGAACAATATTTCTCATTAGTGAATACAATAGCGATGTGATTCGATATCTTCAACTGTCGTCCGGAGGTTCAATCGAGATATATTTCCTGTTCCATTGTCACTAAGAAAATACCGTTACCTGTTACTTCTCTCTCTCTCTATGTTCATTTGTTCCATAGCATGGAGTGGAGTCAAAGACAATTCTAGTATTAAAATTTAGAATTAACCAAGAGAAGATAAAGAAGATAAACTGCTCGACTGCTCTTCTTATTATTGTGTGATTTTCCATTTGCAGGTACTGTTCTTGCATTGTTCACAACCTCTATATGGGCCGTCATTGCTGACCGAATGTTGGCTACGCGAGACCCGGTGAAATGTTTAGTTATTTCTAATGTCATTTACATTGCAAATCTCTTTGCAATGGTTTGGTGCACTGCATACAATTTCGTACCAATTGGTGGTGAATATTCAAGGGAAAGGACATATGTGTTGATAGGTAACAAATCAATATTTCAGCAAAGCATCAGTGCAATTTTACTGGTCTAAACTAATGATTGTGCTAACAATGGTTTCGTAACTTTTATCTCATTTTAAGCTGTCTCTATATAATGCATTTCATCTACAATCAATATTGATGTTTTTCTCTATTGATTCTAGCCTTTGCAATACTCGCCATGTCATATGTAGTTCTTCGGAGCTCGGATCCATCAAGGTCAGGTGTGTCACTTAGCCTGAGCATGCCTGAGACAACTGACCAGGATAAAAAATATAAAAAGTCAAAAGAAGATAAACGTCAGAAAGAGGACAACAACTTTGGCCAGCTCGTAAAACTCATTCTTTTAATTATCGTCATCGGAGGATTGCTTGGGTTTGAAAGCAGAACTACTTCTATATCCAGCATTGGTTAGTTAGACCCACGGTTTTAGATCTTATTTTGACCACGGTACATTTTCACACAGGGTACAGTTTCACTTTTATTCTATCACAGAAACTAACAAAGACAGCGTGAAAAAACCTAACAAATTCTCTGCCTTGATATGGACTTTCCACTTTGGATATGACAACACCGGATGGCCTAACTTGGATAGGGCTGCAAAAATATTCAAGGAAACAGATGCTGATGTGATTGTATTGCTAGAAAGTGATGCCTCCAAGCCTTATCTTGGTAAGAGGCAGTTGCTTGTAGTAATTAAATTTGTCGCTTTTTATTCATTAACGATTCATTGAATCTGCAGGCAACAATGACCTCGCGATGTGGTTCGGTGAAAAATTGGGATTTTATGTTGATTTTGGACCGTCTACTCGTGATCATACATGGGGTAAGGTAGTTAATAAGTAAAGATCTATGTCACAAGCATTTAATTCGTTAATCAGTCTGGTAGTGGCAAGGTCCTGCGGTTGTTGGATTGAAGAAGTTCATTGTGAATTAACAATATATTAATTGTTATCATCAGGTAATCTGCTGCTTTCAAGATATCCAATAGTAAACTCTACACATCATCTTCTCCCATCTCCTGAAGGTGAATTGGCACCTGCTATATCAGCAACCATTAATATTAATGGCCAGCATGTTGATTTTGTTACATCACATATGGGAAATGACAGGTTAGTCTGTTTTTGGTATTATTTGTAATAAGTCGTAATCATCCCTTGCCTCTTTATGCGCCTGCGCAGTCTGACTCCACATCAACATAACTGATCTTCATTTATAATTTAGTAGTTTATTATGGAAAGCCAATTTATGGCCGCAACCCAACTTCAGTTAAATATTTTTTACTACTGAAATAACCGGTCCTTCTTTCTACATTGTCAGTGTAAGCGTGAGATATTATATCCATTGTTACATGTGTATATGGAAATGACATATTATGTGATTTGATCCATTACCATGATCTACAAATGAACACTACAATAGAACGAACTATAATTTACCTCAACGTCTTGATTTTTTGCGCACAATCATCCTGAATTTTACAGAGATGATCTCGATCGAAAACTGCAGGCTGCTTACTTGTCAGAGCTTGCTGATCAGACCCCGAGACCAGTGGTTTTGCTAAGTTACGTTACATCTGCGGTTCGCAGTCGGGACTATCTCAATTTTGTGAACAACGGTCGTTTAGAAGATATTGATGCTACGGACACGGAGCGATGGTGTCAGTACATTATGTACCGGGGTTTAATCAGGTAACAATTGGCTGGTATTGATTTTGTAATGATTGGTGGCTTTTCTATTTCTATATCCATTATATTCCTTTTATTTTAATGGCAAGGATACTAAAATTAGTTAATTTACTGTTGTTATGTAAGAGAGGTACTGGCAAACTAGACCCTGCCTTGCTCAGGATCAGAACCCATACATTGTTATTGTTATCATTCTGTTTTTCCACTTCCTTGTAGACTCGGCTATGCTCGCATCTCCCATGGTGGATTGAGCGACACGGAAATTCAAATGGGCAGGTGGGAGATCCCAGCCCGGGACGTCACAGTCAAGGATCACTCAAAGATCGTGAAAGATCCCTCCTTGGTAGCAGAAGAGGACAGGTTTTCAGAGGAATTTGGCGAGTTTTTCAACAGCCATTGGTGGGGAGGAACTAATCATTTCCATATGTCTACACCAAAATATTTCATCTGAACTTGATGAATGAAATTTAGATTATTCCCTTATCCAAACTTGGAAATATTTCCATCCACTTGGAATTAAGAGAATCATTTTGAATACCACCAGATCTTACTATGCAAGATTTTAATTATATTATAACAAATACGTTATTTTAATAGTACAATACATGATAGGTATACAGTTAGCAGTATATTGTTCAACAATTGTGATTTAATTACTATTGCTTTAAACCTACATGTGGTAAATTTAACTAATTATGATTAGTATAGTTCAAACTTCTTAATTCTGTATTTACATCGCAAGATGATGCTTGATGAATCTATCGGTACATAGGCTAAATATTTTTTCTCTTGTTTTCTTAGACCTAGGTTTTTACTCTTGTGACCTTTAGTTTTTTAGTTAACTTATAAATGTATTACAAAACAATGAAATGAATTCCATTTAATCATGTTTTAAATGTATGTACTTGTCTAAAATTAGCATGTTAGATATTTTTAATAGGTTTTATTCAAAATAAACAGTGTGTTCTTCAAAATCGTATGCGAACTGGTGTCTACCTTGAATTAAAACTTGCATATTTCATAAAGTTATTGTTTAAACTATAAGTTAAAAGGGAACAACCTGCACGTCCCACTGAGACCGCCCCACGTGGATATTCACATTCTAAACAGCCGCCTAAGAGATATCATGATTGTCCTTTTCAAGTATTGTACTAATTTCCTTTCATTAGAAGGAAAGCCGTCATTTTTAAGCTATTTCAACACTTCAAATTGAAATACTTAAATATGTGTTATCAAATTCAGTATTAACTGCTTTTTATATGGTAGGGAGTATTTTTTAATTGCAATTGCATGTTCGTTATGTTGCAAAGCATATTGAGATATTGTCACGCCTCGGTGCATGGGAAATCTAAAACCACTAAAGAGGAACTCCAAAACTTCTTAGACATTAACAAAAACATGGTCTCATACTGATATCTAGTGTGAGAAATAATTCTCGATAACGGTGATAGATCGCCAACTAGCGGGTAAGATTTGAAATGTCATGAGCTGTTGTCTTGGTTACTGGTGTGTTCTCTAGCATACCATAGTGGTACCAAATTCTAAAATATAACATCTGCAATGTGGCGGTAGAGAAACATTGTGCTCTCTTCTGCCTCTTGTGGTTGTGCAGATTGGAATATTGAATCCGTTAGGTGGCAATATCGAGCAAATAAATATATTTCGAACTTATCATCCGCTAGAGTGTGCTCGAGAGCACGGCTAAGGCTCATGAAATCTTAAGTTTTATCCGCTAGTTGATGACCTTGCACCATTAAAGGCAATTATTTCTGGCACTAGGTGGCAGTATGAGGCCATTTTTTTTCTAGCTTAGTAAAAATTTTGATTTTCCTCTCTAGTGGTGTTATATTTTTAAGCACTGAAGCATGACGAATGCTTCATGCGATATCTATTTTATTATATTGAGTGAATAATAATCAGAATATGATTTATTTATTCAAACCGAAAATATGATTTTAAAAGGTTTGATGACGGTAATTAGATATTCATTGGAACTACCGAATTAAAACCATTTCAAAATAGTTTTCTTTGCTCTTCTTTGCTGAGTAATGCGTAATGGCATGAATATGATTTGTGAATTGGCATCTGCAAGCGCAAACGGATAAAATCTTTTAAATACCTCCGATACCTCCCTCTTATTGATTTCTGTATGTATCGACTAACGAGAGATTTGTTTTTCAAGGCGTTAAAATTCTCGACAGACATTTAGAATGCTATTTTCAGCGATAACGTATTTAAATTCCATACGAGCTGTGGTTCCTACATCTCTTATGATAGGCGTAGCGCCGACTGTTGCTATTGTTCACACGTCTTGGAGAGTAGTTTCACTATTTTTGCCTTCTAAATGTTATTATCCCGTTGAGGATTTCATCTGGGGCTGGTACCAGAAAACAGTCGTGTTTTATTTTCGTTACTGTACAGGACTTGAGGTTATGATTGAGGGTGACCTCCCTGACAGAAAAGAAAACATTATAATGATATGCAATCACCAAACGACCATGGATTGGATTGTTGCTGATTTCTTAGCTCTGAGCCAGGGTATGGTCGGCCACATGCGATTCGTATTTAAAGACATGTTGAAATATTTCCCCTTGTACGGTTACATTTGGGGAGCTCATGGTGGGGTATTCGTCCGAAGGGACGGGACTTACAACGCAAAAAATATGAGACGGGTACTTGAAATGTTAATGAAGAGAGAAGTTCCACTTTATCTCGTCATTTTTCCAGAAGGAACGAGATTTGCTCCTCAGAAAACATCAATCTTGGAGAAAAGTCGCAGCTATGCTATCCAGAATCAACTTGAACCGTTACAAGAAGTGTTTACGCCAAGAATCAAAGCATTTTATTGTGCCGCCACCGTGATGAACGATTACTTAGATGCCGTCAACGACGCCACTATTATTTATGAAAAGAAAAGAAAGGTCGGAGTAAGGCAGAGAGCTCCAACGATGTGGGAAGTTCTTTCCGGGGAATGCAAAAAAATTCTTATCAAATTCGACAGGATTCCCGCTGAAGATATTCCGATCCAAACCAGATCCGAGATTCCCACTTTTAAGTGGCTTCACGGTCGTTTTAAGCTCAAGGATAATTTGCTCAAACAGTTTTATCACAGTGAATTAAATTGCAATTCCATCATTTCGAAAAACATTTCCAGAAGTCAGTTGCAGTGTCCGCTTGCTTTGCCATTCCTTGAATGTGTTCTCGCGACAACCTCATTAACTTTGTTGACCGCTTTATTGCTGAGTAATCATAACGGAAGAATGGTTTATGCTGCCACAACTTTTGGTGGAACTGTGTTAGGGTGGATGTACGCTGCTGTATTCTTTTGATATTTTGTATTTTATAATCTGAAGCTAAAGTGATAAAAGCTGATTGACTTGTTTGCAGACATCATGTTACAAAGTACAAATAGTCATATGGTGCTGTAATTGTTTGCTGACTAGGAATATTGTTTGAAAACAAATCACGCTACCGGGTAATCGTCACCGATTATTTATAATGTAATAATGTATTGTGATATGAAAATGCACATTGTAAATAATTGTAGGTAATTTTTTACAATATTTTATAATTAATCATAATTATTGAGCTACTACTTGATAGCATTTTCAATTGCGCTGAGTTTGAGCACTGGTGGCCTTAGTTTGTGTGTCCTAGAAAACAATATATGTTTCTTATGTATTTTTAAATGTTAAATCCAATGAGCTTTCCAAATAATTCTGTAACCCACGTTTTTTATACCCGGTGCAACTTGAATATGTAGCTGTATCAGTACTAATTGGTTAAAAGGAAGTTAACAGAGATAGTTGAATAGGTGATTTTAATAATACTTATTGCAGTATCTTTATTTAACAATCGTACTCCTTAAAGTTCCGAACTGTGTACTCTCTTCACAAAATTCCATTTATTCAAATACATCTCACATAGAAAATAATGTGTCTGTTTGCTAAACGTACTCTCAATCATTTATTGCCAATAACTTTCATTCTTGTTTTTTTTACTGAATTTAGTTTTTATTTAGTTTAGTTATTACTTTTATCATTAAGTTTTTACTTTCCGATCTTCATAAGCCAGTCAAGATGTCAATGAAAAACAAGCTGTGTCACTTGCTTGGAATCACCCTGCTAGCTGTCTTGCTGTTAATCGTTCCCATCCTGTTTTCCCTACGTTTGATCGGAACTGGAATTTCTTCATTTCTTGCCCCGAAATGGTTTCACTTCTTCGACAATCATATTTGGGGTTGGTATCAAAAAACTGTCATATTCTACTTCAAATACGTTACTGGATTAGAGGTGACGATCGAAGGCAGCATTCCTGACAAGTCGGAAAACGCGGTCATGATTTGCAATCATCAAACCGATATGGACTGGATCATTGCAGATTATGTTGCTCTTTCTCAGGGTATGGTCGGAGATATGCGTTTTGTGTTTAAAGACATCTTGAAGTATTTTCCCATGATGGGTTATCTTTGGGCTGTACACGGTGGAATTTTTGTCACGAGGGACGGTAGCTATAATATGAGAAACATGAAGAATATATTGCAAGACTTGCTGAGAAAAAATATCCCACTGTATCTTGTCATTTTCCCAGAAGGTACCAGATTCAATCCAGAAAAACTATCTAACTTGGAAAAGAGCCGTTCATATGCTTCAAACAATGGCCTCGAGCCCTTGGACGAGGTCTTGACCCCGAGAGCAAAAGCTTTTCATTGTGCGGTCACATCAATGGGTAAAAATCTCGACGCAATTTACGATCTCACCATCATATACGAAGATAAGGAAGGCGGGAAGAAACGACGGGTTGCGCCCTCCATGATTGCAGTGTTATCTGGTATGTGCAGCAGGATCCACGTGAAGTTTGAAAGGATTTCAGCATCCGAGATTGCCGAGGCCGACATGCATTCCGTTGATTCCACATTCAAGTGGCTTTACGAACGTTTCAAACTGAAAGACAGCTTACTTAAAAAATATTACGGAGATGATGCTAAAAAAATAGAATACTCCCACCGTCCACTGATTTCTTTGCCTTCAAACGAAGTTGTATTAGCTGGTGTAATGTCCACACTGTCCTTGGTCCTCGTACTGAATAGCCCAATGGGAAGATATATTTATTTGCTTCTTTCCATTTTTGGAACACTGTTTGGGTACCTGTGCGTATTTTTCTATTTTTGAGTATTAAAATTAGATGGCCAATTCAAATAATTGTATATAATGGCGTTTATTTTGCAAGACATAAACTCGTATTTTTGATATGTAAGATGCTTCCAGCAGTATCGAGCAATGGGTCTTTGTCAAATATTTTCGTGATACTTTTCTGCAAATAGTTCGGGTCTTTATTCATTAAACACAGTACTCTAGTAATTTTTTATTCCTTATTATTGTCTTCATCAGTGGTATTTGCTTCAACTGTGGTAAGAAAACTTGCTATTTGTATTTCATTTACTGTGAGTATTTTGACCTTTGTTTCCTATGCTGATTGATGGGAAATGTAGTAAAAATTTGAAATAGATATGATATTGCATTGTTATTATAAACAGATAACTTAAATTATGGTTATTCAATAACTCATTGCTATGCCGCAGTACTTCCTGCCAATGAATTGCAATAAAGTAGTTTTTATTAGTCCAGCTAATGTTTTTTATTGTATTAGCATTGTGATAAGTCTTACTAAATTTGTTTACTAACCTTTCATAGATATATGATATAGGTTATGATATAATTTTTAGTAAATAACTTAACGTATTATACGTACTTTTCTACCCATTAGTAATTTTTGATAGATATATTTTTCTTCATGTCTATATGATATTTACTCCTGGATTGCTATCTTTCACTTTACCAAATGCGGAACTTCAATTTGTAATAATTTTTATCATTCAGCCAAATTTCAAAGAAATTTTTATTTGTATACAGTGTAAACTCGTTATTTCATCTATCATCTATATTCTCTAATGTTTATTAATTGCAAGTTATAAACTACAGTCGTATGAGCAATTATCTGATGTCTATTTTGATTTGAATTTTGTTCTGATTTCAGAGTTCTAAATAAAGTTTTAATAATTGCCATGTCGCAACAATTTCTCGTTCTCAAATGTTTTGCATGTTCAATGTTTCAAGTTCACCAAGTAAAGAAGAGCAAAACATGGAACTGCAAACTGTGTAATGAGAAACAGAGTCTACGGAAAATATATGCGCAGGTTTGAAGTCGGTNACGCAGGAGAAACCGTATTGCTGTGAAGTTTGCGATAAGCGGTTCTCACAAAAGAATCATCTGATAAACCATATGCTAATCCACACAGAGGAAAAACCATTTCAATGTGACATGTGCCCTGCAAAATTTGCACTAAATGGACATTGCAACAATCACAAGAAAAGCATGCACAGTGTAATGAACTGCAAGTGTCCGGTATGTGGAAATACATTCACATCACAATATGATTTGAAGACACATAAAGAAGAACATAAAGGATCTGATAACAAATATCATTGTGAAGTTTGTGATTTAATATGTAGTACTCTCACCAATCTGACTAAACACATGAGAAAACACACAGAGGAAAAGCCGTTCAAATGTGATGTATGTGAGAAATGTTTTTCCCAGCAGGCAAGTCTGAAAACACACATGAGAATCCACACGCAGGAGAAACCGTATCGCTGTGAAGTTTGCGATAGGCGGTTCTCACACAAGGGGAGTCTGAAAAACCATAAGCTAATCCACACCAATGAAAAACCTCCCCAATGTGAAATATGTAAGAAATCCTTCCGGCAATCTGCAACATTGAAAGATCACATACAAGCTGTTCATATGAAATGGAAACCGCANTTATTTTGTTGATCTGTATCTACTATCTCCTACTAATTTCTAAGATTGTTAATTAATTTGGAGAAGTGGGACCCAAGGGGTAGTGGAGTCAATGTATGCATCCATGCTTCTATTACTATTGATCTCACAGTTCCAGTCATTTTTGTTGTTGCCAGTGCTCAGTATTTTTCCAGATACATCACAATGCACTGTAACCAAGGTTGAAGAAAGCAAATGGAAACGTTTCATTCCAAGTTCTCTAGAATTAGAAAATGACTTCGATGATGATTCCGAAATGAAACTTAGTGATGTCAGAAATATATCTGCAGTTACATTAGACAGGGACGAATGGTTAGGCAATAAAAAAAGGAAAGTGCAGAAAACAAGAAACGAGAGAGAAGAACAAACAACTGCCTATGTCTGCCAGCCGAAACGGAAAAATATATTTTCAGCAGGCGAAAACGTTTTGGGAAGGGTCGGGATCCCCAAGAGTAATCCGGATTTTATGAAAAAACCAAAGATATATGAATCGTTGACACAGCCTGTTAACAGTGTCGGCACTGCGGAAGAGGATAAAGGAAGTACTGCCTTTTCTACCTCTGGTAATAGTGTGATATGTGAAGATAAGAAGTTACCGGTGAAAGACAGAAACACATCGAAATGGGACCGATTCAGAAGCGATGAGCATGAATCTTCAGAAGATGAGGATGATTATGAATCTCTTGTAAGTACGTAATTTACTTCGGTATTCTACATATCTTATGAACTTACTACTTCTGCAGTAAAAATATTAGCTTTACAATGGATGCAACTTTATACGTATTCTACTTATAGTTGGCACCGTATCAGTACCAATTATTTCCACCCTATTTTAAGGCCGATTAACAATTTTGTGGAGTAATATCAAACAAAATCTTTTTCTAGAACGAAGTACTGTAAACTAAAAGGAAGTGAACACTGTTGTTGATATGAAAGTGCTAATTTTGATGTGTTTTTGTTTTGTTATAAAAATATTTCTTATGACGTTATGGGTCATGATGAGTTATCACTGCACATAGTAAATATTGTCATTTTTATCAATAGTTGAAGTGTTTGAAGAGGAAGTCTAATTTCCTGTAGTTTTGTGTAAACATAGCATATGCTTATCAAACTATGTCAACTGGTCACACATTTATTATTCATACTCTCCATTAGTAGATCTCGGTGCATAGAACACTGCTGATAAAATATTCAAATTCATGATGAATTAAAGAAGTGACAATGACAATTGAAAAGGTAAAAGTAATTAGACAAAGACTGCTTGCATCCTTCAAGTAAATTTTGGAAATTGAATTTCAAATCCAAATCAGTTTTCTTATATTAGGGAGCATGTATATTAACAGTGGTAATATAATACAGTGAGATACTATAAATTAAGGCATAACGAATGTTTGTACATTGATATAAAGGCAGTGGTGGGATTCAACTGACTAAACTATCTTACCAAAAGTTGTAAGTACCTGCATATGTTTTTCTATTTCATTGACAAAAAAATTAGTGATGTAAAGGATGAGAGAAATGTTTGGTTTCAAAAAAATTGAATCCCACCACTGTATAAAGGGTTGTACCATATATTTCATCATAAAAGTGCTCCAATTTTTAAACATGAAGATTATAAAATCTCTGTCCTATTCACTGAAAAAAACGTTCAAATTGGGATGCTTTATTTTCACAAAAATATACTACGTTATGTAGTAATGTAGGTAGCAAGTTATTCTATGCAACTATATGTAATACTTAATTTGGATTAAGCTTAGTTCACATATTTATTGAGGGTGATTTGATTAAATCTTGAATAAGGCAATTTTGGGCTTTCTGATATGGCCATTCTTCTAAATAGTCACCTTACAGTCTCATGTAGAGCGTGTACTTAAATATGGCCCATTTGAAATGATTTCAGTAATTTTAAATAAATAATTCTTAGCTATAGCATAAGTAGTTACCAAGCTATGATGATGACATACATTTTCATAATAGGATTAAAAAAATATATACCTATTAGCAACTAAGAATCTAGCAAATTTATGGTGAATTGACTGTTAGATAGGTACCTAAATGTAGCAATTGCAAGCCAAGCAGGTACAGTATTAACAGTAAGTTGCGAGTCACAACAATGTAATGAAAGCATAACAGTATGGAGAATAGATTTAATCAGAGAACAAAGAGGTAGTCTAGTCTCCTTACAATTCCTTCCACCTTCAAATGTTTGGGCCTGTACTGTAGATATATAAATAGATCATTGAGTGTAGAAAAATACATAGAGACTTCAAGGAAGTATATAAATAGCAACCATTTGGAGTTATGATGTTGAATAGTACTAGTTGAAGAGAATTTTAGCAGCGAGATAGCAGCATTATCAGATTGCATCGAAGATATCAGTAGATCTTTATAATGGTTCTTTAGTAGTTACTTTCATAGAGATAACTGTTATTCTTTTTGTCTAATTGTGTTCGTAGGTCCATTAACAACTGCTCTTTATTCTCCAGTTGTTCGTTTAGTCGCCTCTTCGCTTCTACTTCTTTCTCGACAATGGTACGTTGCCGAACATTTTCCTTGTTGAGATAGTTCAACTGGTTGTTGAGTTGCTGTATTGAATCAACATTCTGCTGAAGACGTTTGTGCAGGTCATCCAGTGCTACATTTTTCTCATTCATAATGGCTTCTTGCTCCCTTTCGCATTCCTTAAGTCTTGTATGCAACTGTTTAATGAGGGCTTGCTGTTCGGAAGAATGTTTTTTCAATGCCGAGCTCTTGTCTGCGTCAAGCTTTATAACTGCTACGGAAGACTTGAGTTTTGTAGTCTCATTTGAAAGTTGTGAGGTTAACTGTTTGAGGTGATCTCTTTCGGCGGTCAAATGAGCCAGTTCTTTAGTCTGTACATATAACTTCTCGGTCAGTCTTTCATTCGTCTGTTGTTGTTCTCTCACCCAAGCATTTACGTTCTTCACAACCGTCTCGCTTTCACTACGTAATATTGAACTGTCTCCCCTCGCTTCATCTAACATTATTCTCAGATTTCCCATTTCTTTGTAAGCAGTGGCATTCTTTGCTTGAGAAACATCCAGTTGTGCAGACAAAGTCCGACTTTCTTTGTCGTACTTGTCAAAGTTTTCGCGTAAGGTTGACAGCTCGACTTTGAGCACGACTATCTGTTCTTCTCTCTTTGCTAATTCCGCAACACAATGCCTGTGCTTCATTTTAACTTGATCGAGATCAGATTTCATTTCCTTCAAACTCTTCTCCAGATGAACGACGTCATTTTCCGCCTTTTCCTGCAGGCTACAAGTTCTCTTCAGGTTTGCTGTGAGCTTACTCACTTTATCTTCGTACACTGCGACTTCTTGCAGCAAAGACTGATTGTCCAACCAGACTTTCTGCAATTCGCATTTCAGCTGCGTGTTTTTTTGGGAACTTTGACCCAACTGATCAATGGACTCTTTCTTTGTTTCTTCCACTGTTGTAATTTTCATGGACTGATCGTGGAGCTTTTTGTTCAATTCCAACACTTTTCTGTGACATTCTTGATATTCATCTTGACTGGCTTTGACTTCGTGCTGCAGTGAGGCAACACGTTCTTTATAATCCCTAATTTCGGAGGCGTAAGTTTCGATCCGATCCTCGGCACGCTCTAGTTTATAATTCGAGTCATCGATTTCCTGGTCTTTATCCTTTAAGCAGTCCTTCGTAACTTTTAGCTTATATTCGAGCTGACTCTGGGAGTCCTGCAAGATTGCAATTGAATTTTGCGCCTTCTGCAACTGCTGCTCAGTTTCTGATTTTTGCTGATTAGTTTTGTTGCAGTTTGTAGTGAGATCAGACGTTTGACTTTTCAAGCGTTCCACTTCGATTGAAACCTTTGCACATTTCTTTTTCTCTGCCTCCAACTCTTGGTGCAAAGTCTTGTTCGCATTCTGCTTATCCTTTACCTGATATTGTAAGTTTCGCAGCTGCGCTTTTGTGTCTGCCGCATCTTCTTGAATGTTCCTTGCAGATTCCTGAAATCTTAAATGTTCTTCCATCTGTTTAGCTTGCTTTTGCTGACTATTTTCGAGATCTCCACGAACTTTAGTTATAGTTTTATTCTTATTTTGGTTTTCTTTCTCAGCCACTGATAGTTTTGTCTTTGTCTGTTTGAGTTCCACCCCTAGTTGCTCATTAAGCTTCTCCGTGCGAGTAAGAAGCGTAACTCTGTCGTTGAGGTTCTCTTGAGTCTGCAGCAAGCTCTGTTCCATCAATAGTAGCTTTTCTTCATGATGTGCAAGCTCTTGTGCTGCTTTCCTGTACTGGATTCTGTATTGCTCTAGCTTACGTGCAAGCTCTTCCGCTTCCGTAGACTTTTCCAATTTATCTATCTCCGATTTTTCTCTGTCTTTTCTCATGACGTCTAGTTGCACTTGAAGTTGATTGCAATGCTCTTCCAAAGATTCTATCTCATTGTTTTTATCAGAGATGCTCCTCATACATGAAGCGGATTCTGCTTTCAGGTGGTCGATAAGAGAATCCCTCTGGGCGATTTCTTCTCTGTAGCCATTACCTGCTGCCTTCTCCAATTTAATTTCCTGCTGCAGCTTCTTCACTTTATCCTGCTCTGTTTCCGTCTCGTCTTTCAGCATCCTTTCCTGTTTACAAATCTGCTCCTTCAGTTCAAGTAAACTTTTTTCCATGCCCGCTATCTCTTTGGCTGAATTAGACTTTTGTTCTTTTAACGCCATCAATTGTATTTTCAATTCGTGCTTGTCTGTGAGATGATGCTCGGCCTCCCGCTGCTTCACTGCGAGTTCGCTCGAAAACTGGCTCAGATCTCTTTCCAGTCTGTTGATTTGATCTTGCTTTACAACAAATTCTTCATTGACATGAGAATGGGATGCCTTGTGATCTTCCAAATCATTCTTTATCTTATAAACGTCGTCTTCAGACCGCACGAGCTTTTCTTTCAGATTCACATTAGCATCTTTCAGCGTCATGACATGTTTTTGTGATGTCTGAAGTTCAGTCTGTGCATTTTGCAGCTCTGTAGTTAATTGTTCAATAACATCTTCACAAGTTGAAACCTGTTCCCTTCTTTCACCGACAGCATGTTCTAATTTCATCATGTCTTCTCTCAGCTGCATGATCAAGTCATCTCCTTGATTCGCATCCTTGGTTCTAATGTCCAACTTAGACTTGACGTCTATTAAGCTTCCTTCCGCCTCTTTGAGTTGCGTTTCAGCATCATTATATTTCTGATGCATTGTTTCCAGACGTGTGGTCAAATCATGCATTGTCGCTTTCATGTCGGCTTTCTCGTCTTCGAGGTATGAAACTCTTCTTTGCAAAATGCATCGTTCGTCTTCCAGACTGTTTATAGTATCTTCGTTTTTGGCCAGTGCATCCAGGAGGGTTTGGTGATCTCGTCTGGCGACCTTGACTTCCTGCTCTAATTCTCCAATCAACTCTTTTTTCATTATGTTATCAGATTTGGACGTGCTAAACGAGCTCTCAATCTCGTTAAGTTTCTGTCTCAGATTTTCTATTGTGTTTTCAGCTGAGTTTTTATCACCGAGAACATCTTTTTCCCTGCGCTCCTGTTCTTCTCTTAGTTGATCACAACATTTCACTTGCACACGAAGTTCTTGCTCACAAATTCCCAGTTTATGTTGCAGTTCGAGGGTAGTTGATTTGTCGTCATTTTTCTGAGTATCTAAAACCTCGTTTCTTTCCTTTAATTGCTCAATCTCACTGACTTTAGCTTGTACTTCCGATCTCGCAGAGTCCAGTTCTTTGTCGCGAGAATCCAACTGTTTTTGCAGGCCGTCACATTTCTCTTGGAATCCAGCAAGTTCTGGCCTTAATTTTAAAATTCCTTGGTCACGATTCAGCACCTCTTTCTGAGCCGTCCTTAATTTCTCTTTTAAAACCGTATAGTCTATTTCCATGTTACTTTTGTACTCCCGCAATTCATTTAGTTCTTTGTTACTAGCGCCATGTTTTTCAGCCTGTTTTGCCACTTGCTGCTCAAGCAGTATTACATTATCTTCTCTGGCCATTAAACCTTCGTAACACGCTTTGTATCTTTGTTGTAACTGATGCAATTCGTTCTCAAGGTCGGAAATAAAATGTTCTCTTTTCAGTATTTCATCGTCGTTATGTTTCAGTGTCTCACCGAGATCTACTCTGGACTTAGCTAGTTCGTCTTCAACTAACTGTAAAGTGTCTTTGCTTTGATCGCTCTGCTGCCAGGCATCCTGAAGTTTCTTTTTGAGCTTCGTAGCTTCAACGGTTACTTTTTGCAACATCTGGTCACGATTGAACAAGCGTTTCAACAACTCTTTTTTCTGAGATTGAAGATTACTGTTGTCGTCACGCAATTCTTGCGCTATTTCGTTCTTCAGCTGCCCGGATTTTTCGAATTCGTTCACAAGATCTTTTAAATGTTTATTTTCTTCCTTGAGTTCCTCGTAAGTGGTCGTGTACGAGCGAGATGACTTTTCATGAAAGTCGTCGTCGGAATATTTCTCTCTTGGCGACCGCAGTGACATCTTGGAATTATACATTCTGTCCTCTTTGTCCATTTTGTTACTAACCTTAATAAACCTTGAATAGGTCAGCGAAAACCATTTACTATCGACTTTCTCAGTTATTAGCTAAATGTATGTGTGAATAAACAGCTATATATCATAAATAACGCACATTTTAAGCAGCATAATTGATCCAAAACCAGTTCAGAGGCAAGCAATGCCATACATTTCATTGAAAATTTAAAACTCTACGGGGACTTCCCCTTTTTTATGTGTTTTGTAATCAATGTCACCATGACAACCGTGAAACGGTTGATGATGACCCCTACTCTGACCTTTCCTGATTTTTTCCAAATACTAGACACTAGATATTATAAAAAAGTGCTATATAGTGTTACTATTATTTTATTGCTCGTAACTTCTCATAATCGCTTCGATACGATAAAAATCTTCTGTCTTTTTTTGCGCGGTACGCTTGCGGGTATATTTATTTTTTCTAATAAATATTTTCGTTACAGCGAAAATTTTCCCGGTAAAATTAAACGCGTGACTAACTTCGAATTAGTTCGATTTTGCTTCCTTGCTCATCGCTCAATAATTTCCTGCTGTGAAAGTATGTCTCTGCATTCAAGAAAAATCAAAATGGCGTCAGGTAAGAAACAACATTACGCTTTATGTAGAAATAATTAAACTAGGTTGACGTGTATTGCATTATTATTATTTTTTTGACACATACAACAAGTATAGAAGTTCGATCCTTTTGAAAATATTCAAATTTGAGCTTCCGTGTATTAAGTACTGAGCCAACTTGCACACGTAGGATGGTGCATCCCTTGTTGTATACATTGGAAGATGCACTGACCTGTACCCTTATCATTTTAATTTCAAGAACCCCTGAAAGTTAACTCTTGCGATCTGTGGAAAAAGAAAAATGAAGATGAGCATCACACAAGTGATTATGAAACTACTACTACAACTAGATTGATCGTACGCAGAGGACAATCATTCCAGGTACGGGTGACGTTCGACCGCAAGAGGGAACATCCCCGTGACTTCATTCGCTTCGAGCTACGTACAGGTAAATATATATCCAGGTCTATTTTATTGAATTCAGATACACTAATGAATTTGCAGGTGTTAATATCCTAGTTATTGTTTGAGGTGTTCGTATGTCCAAAATCATGATATCATGTAAGCAAATGCCTTTAGACAATGTTATTTTTAAATATATTTACAGGGGGCAGCCCGAGAACGACCAATAAATCTCGTATTACATTGAATCATGTTGAAAAGAAGCCGGGTGAGAATGTTGTCGGCGTGCGTTACTCGAATTTGGATTCTGGTAAGTAGATCATACAATACTACAATACTCCTAAAATGATAATACTGTTGTGAAAATTTAAGACGTCGAGAATGGAAGGGGTAAGTGGGGGTTGTCATTTTAACCTGGGAGTTTCAGAGTTAACCAATGGTACAGGGATATTAACGTTCATGAGTACGATATTGGGAATATATACATACACAGAAAAAAATGACAAAAAATACTGCAAAAGTCTTATAAATATATATTTTATAAACTCATTTAACATTACAATATGTAAAAATGAAATAAAGTAATACCATGAATTGCAGCACGAAATTCTCTTAACTCAGATTCAGCCGGGTATATCCAATGACCGACCTAATTAGGTTTTACTGTACAGGTAAATAATGAGTATCAAAGTATCAATATTTTTGCCAGTAAGTAAGGTATAAGGATTTTTATGTGTTAGATGTGATGGATCTTGAACTGATGACTCCAGTTGACATGGGCTTTGGACAGTGGGAACTGATGATGTATTCGAAGAGATCTCACAAGAGTCGTGTATCGGTTCTCTCGAATGACATTGTCATGCTATTCAATC
>QXVX01005713.1:0-23782 GCA_013436065.1 Halocynthia aurantium
TGATGATTGGGTGTATATTTCGTTTAAATTAATTGTTAAACATAACGATATACGAAGCGTTTTTAAATTGGCACAAGTTAAAAATTGTAAAATATCAGAATAAGTTGCTTGTCCACGCTTCCACCAGTAGTGCAATTGCTTTTCTAGCATTTGAAAGTTCAAGAGAATCGTTTTCTGCGCTTCTCAGAAATACTTCGCAATGCGAGCTACGTGGCAGGAAAATGCTGGTAAATCCTTGAGGGTTCAGGTAGTCCCAACCTTGATTTAATTTGTCCCCTGATGCCGACTGCGATGTGATATCTTCGATCGCTTCCGAAATTAAGACGTTGTTTTTCGATTTAGTGTATGAAACGCCATGCCAAGGATCTACACCACCGTTAACCAATATTGCTTGCGATATTGTGTTGGCAATATCTTTGCCTCCGTATAGTAAATTCGTTCGTTCAATGGATGGAATAATATCTTCCGATTTGAGTTCTGGGCCAAAAATAGATGTACAGAGTTGTACCGAGAATGACGAAGGTACTCCCCGGAAAGGCTGGTCGCTATCTTCCGTAGTTTGGAACCAGCCGAATTCGGTACACATTTGGTAAAGCCACGGCCGCATTCCATTCTTTTTCCAAGTTACGTTACGATTTCTTCGCACAAATTCAGTAAATTTGTAACTCAAACATTCATTGGAATCATTCATCATTACCCTCCGTGTTTCTGCCAACCGTTTCAGTTCTGAACCCAGGGCATTATTATTCATGATATCACAGAACTTCGTGATCGATAACGAGCGCAATTTCGGTTTATCGAATAGAGTATTGTCCTCGCTGTATTGAATCACTTTCTCAACTTTGCTATGCAGTATACTTTGCAGTAATTGTTTATCGGAAGTTGTCATTTCCGACTCATCGCAAAGATTGAAAGCATCGTGCAAAATTTCAAGACCGTTATCCAACTCAAAAAGCCTCGCGATATCTTCATTTGCTTTTTCAAGGCTGTTGATGCAAGCAGGTCCGCCGTACAAACTTATAGATTNCAGTGGCTGGAAACTAAATATTCATGTGAGTATGTTCAGTTTATACTGGTAATTGATCATAATTCTATTCTGCCACTCTAGAAGTTGAAAATCCATCCTGCTTTTTTAATATTCTGAATATACCTCTTTTTCACTGACTAATTGCAATTTGAGTTTTGTACCGAGTTTTTAAGATTACTCAATTGAAATAAAAAGGCATAAAATAATGTTACTCAATCCTCTTCCAGCAATGTATATTCAAAAACGCTGAACTCCTCGTTGAACTTTGCGTCGCTAAACTACATGATGACTGGATGCCTTTGCTCGAACTGTTAGCAATGGCTTTCAATCCTCTTTGCAAGTTTCATATTTACAACGGAAACCGTGTGTCCGATACCGACCCTCCTGGATCGCAACTCAAGCCAGAGGAATTACACGCAAGAACCGCAGATGTACGACAACCTAAGGTGAGCGGTTTTGGTAGTGAAATTTTGACAGTTCACGATTAAATTCCTATTATAGATTTTTTTCTGCAAATCTCTTTGATTAATACTTTTGCAAGAGAAAGCTTATGCTTTTGTTTCATTTTTCACTGTGATGCAATGAACCAAAGGTTGGCCACATTGACTTAGAGCGTCTTAATTTTATATTTCAGGGCTGGTTGGTTGACTTAGTCAACAGATTTGGTTCGCTCGACGGCTTTCAAATTCTTCTGGAAAGATTTCAGTCAGGAACTGCGCTCAACTTATCCATCATTTTTGCACTGATCAGGTAATTCCCATTCTACCCCTATCCTCGTACTCGATTCACTTGCTTTACCATCTTGTCATTTAACTTTTGTCCGCAGACCCATCGGTGAAGTCGCCGATCTCTTAACTCCCCACGTCATAAGAACATACGTTATTCCGATCAGTAAAATTGTTGTAAACGTTTTGGAGAGTCTCACAGACGATCAGCTGAAGAAAGAACTAAGTAAAAATGAACAGCGAAATGACACTCTGTCTATCGTTATCAAGTATCTACGGAAGCTCATGGCTCGTCTCCCCGCCGAAGAAGGAGAAATCGAAATCCGTGCACTTGAGATGTTCAGACTTAAGATGATTCTAAGGTAAGCACTTGTTATATCATCAATGTACTGTGTTTGGCTATATAAATATTATTTATATAGCCATTATTGATAACTGACCTGTGCGCTAGCTACAAAACCTGTGTACATACATGTGCATTGTATAGCATGTATAGTATTCCTCCAATTCCCTTTTAAGAATTGCATGCTATGACAACTTCCTATTATCTATGTTTAGACTATTGCAAATACCATCTTTTGGAAGCAAAATGAATGCACTTAACGACGTGAACAAAGTCATCAATAATGTTTCCTACTATGGGCATAGTCACCATGAAGAAGACGAGTGGCTGACTGCAGAAAGAATGGCGGTACTATTTCTTATTTAACTTGAATAGATAAATTATTAGAAACTGTTGTTATATTATCCACCTGGAGTCAAGTCTTACATTTCTCAAGTTGATTACAGTTTGAGTACCATGCTTTGGAAACTAGTTAGAACTACTACTGCAAATGATGATAAGCATAGTATGATATTTCATTGACTTATGATTCCAGAATTGGCTGAAGGAAAACAAAGTCCTCTCCATTGTACTTCGTGACAGCTTGCATCAGACGCAGTATGTGGAAAAACTTGAAACCATTTTACGATTTGTAATCAAGGAAAAATCTTTGACGATGGAAGATTTAGACAATATATGGGCGGCACAGGTATGAAGCATTTGTAATTGAGACGTAGAATCTCCAGAATGAATGAATATGAAGTCCAAAATGTAAAGAGTCTTCTTCTTCTCTCAGTCTGGAAAGCATTCAACCATCGTTCAAAATGTCCATGACCTTCTTACAAAGCTGGCATGGGATTTCTCTCCAGAACAGTTGGATCATTTATTTGAATTATTCAAGGTAATATTTCCATGTTTCTGTGTGAAGGTAGACAATGTCTTGTGTAGTGTTTCCACAATTCCTGAATAACTTTCAGGCATAATATTGTACTTGATTATAAAGCAGATCAAATTTTACTTTGCAAAACATGCCTCGGCCTAAAAAAAGGTTCGCCCGATTTCACTCTTTTGCTACTATCCTATTCCCGTCTACAGAGCAGCTGGGAAGGAGCCAAGAAGAAGCAGAGAGAAACCCTACTGGAATTGATCCGTAGGTTGGCAGAAGACGACAAAGACGGTGTAATGGCGCACAAGGTTCTTAACTTACTTTGGAATCTTGCACACTCTCATGACGCTTCAACAGAAATCATGGATCAAGCGCTAACTGCTCATAAAAAGGTAAATAATCACATAAATAATGTTGGCACGCAACACCTGTTGTACCCTTGGCGAAAATGTAATCTAATGTAATCAAGGCTATAATTTGCCTATCATCAAACTACCCTGTTATAATAATTTTACTTATCACTTACCTTTCAGAAACCCAGAATAACAAATTCAGAGTAGAATTTGGAATTCTTAAGCTATACTGTGTATATATTTGTGTGATATACCGTGTGATATTTCTATTTTACGTTCCCGTAAACTTATTTTTCAGATTCTGGATTACAGTTGCTCTCAAGACAGGGACAACCAAAAGCTTTTCTGGATCAACCAAGCCGTGGAAGAACTGAATAAAAACGACTGTTGGGTCATACCAGCCCTGCGACAGATACAAGAAATCTGTCAGCTGTTCAATGAGGTAGCTTATAATTATTTTCACTATTATCATTACCTAGATGTATTCCATTATTCCATATTCCATTCTTTCATTTATTCACAATATGTAATTTCGTAATCTACAACTGCAAGGCTCCGCAGAATTATCAGCATGTCCACCGAAATCAGCATACACTGTACAGACACGACGTGATCACGAGACTACAGGAAACTCACTCGATGGTGACAAACGTTGCTACAAACTTGTCCAGATACGTTAACGCATCTAGAGAATATGCAAAAAGTAATCATTTAATATATTACCATTCGTTTACCTGGACCATGCTTTGCAATATTGCTTATTCTCTACAGATAACCCCAACTATGATCCTGTAAATCTGCGACACAACAGTCGTTACAGTCATGTTCAAGAAGTGAATGAACGACTTAGTTTTCTGCGTTTTCTTCTGAAAGGTTTGTCTTTTTTAGTTTCCTTGTTTTTTTCTATTGTCTTTTTGTTTCAATGAGCAATGCATCACTTCCTTGATTTACCCTGGGTTGAGGTTGATGAAATAAAATATATTTACAGTAGTTTGATAATAAATAGACGAATTATCGCCTGTTTACTTTTGCTTACGGCATCAGTGTTATGTGATTACTTTGGTTATTTAGTCAATATTTTATACAAATAGTTAACAGGATTCATTCTCGGTCATATGCAGTGTCGAAACACCTCTCTGTATAATTTGATGCTTGCGAACTAAAAGAGAAGAGCTAAATACCTATGTGATCCCTTGTAAAGCGAGGAAGTTGTGAAATAAATCTTCATCTATTTATTTATATCCAGACGGGCAGTTGTGGCTGTGTGAACCTCAAGCACGGCAGATATGGCACTGTTTGGCAGAGTGTTCGGCCTATGTGTCGGACCGGGAGGCCTGCTTCCAGTGGTTTTCTGAACTAATGGGAGAGGAGCCAGATTTGGATCCTGAAATAACGAAGGTATTTTGGACCCGGATCATTTAAATCTTTCCTCTTGGAATATTTCAGACTTCATGCTAATGCCTTTGCAGGAATTTTTTGAGAGCAACATTCTGCAGTTGGATCCATCGCTGATGACCGCACACGGGATGACTTGTTTCGAGAGGTTTTTTAAAGCCGTCAACATGCGAGAGCATAAACTCGTCTTGAAGAGACAGGGTGGCATCGGATTCATGGTTGATAATCTTGAACTCATTGGTCTGGAATATTTATGGCGGGTATGTAGCCATATTAGTGAAGTTTCAGGATAGGATATCTTGGCTCAAACTTGATTTTTTAAATGAAACCTTCTACCAGGTTTTAATGAGCAGTACTGATGAAATAGCAGGGAAGGCAATAGAACTTTTGCAAGAAACATACACCAACCTTGGGCCGCAGCTGCGGGCAAATCAGGCAGAAATTCATGAGGATTTCATCCAGTCTTGCATGGACAGACTTAAAGCTTCCCTTGATACCATTCAAGGTATTAATTATAAAATTTAATTCATATGAATGACAAGTTTCCCTAAATTGTTCCACATTTCTCAGTTTTAATCGTCGATAAGAGCGTTTCCACTGCCGAAAACCATCCAAAAATCTCACGAGAAACCCAGAGAATGATCCGAGTGTTGACGGTGCTTCACGAATACATGACAGAATGCGATCAAGAGTTCATTGGTGAAAGGCAACTGCCACCAGCTCATCGAGCCTGTCGCGGCATCAACATAGTACTAGCCATCCGTGTCGTTCTACAGTCGAGGCAGAATGAAGATTTTGAAGTTTGGACTCATTCTAATGCTACGTTGGGGTCTGTGAGGTAAGTTGTTGTATAATTTAATAATGTTTTATGATCTTCAATTACTGTTAGTTTACTATATTGTAATGTCGGACCACCATGGATACCTTACCTGACTGTAATTCATTTGATTTCAGAAAGCAGATCTTGAATCATTTTAAAAATGCAACTCTGAGCAACACCAGCGTTGAAATGTACATTAATGGAGAAATACTGCTGAACGAGCACGATCGTAAAATCATCAGCTCCTTATCCCTTACGGACAGAACAGTAAGAAATTATCATAGTGCGACGTATGACAGAATTTCATACCAAAGTGTGGTTTTCGTGGTATTATTCTCTCTTGCTAGACACATTTTAAGTACTGGATTATTTCAACAGCATGTCACAGTGAAACTAGTACAGATCAAGACTTCTGGTAAAAACAAGGACGTCACGTCGTCACCCGATTCAAGTACCGATAGTTCCCGATCTTCTCCAACTTTTCTCATGGCATGTAATGAGCCTAATCCAGAAGCTGAGGCTATGTTGCCAAGTGTGGTGAGTGTTTTTCAAAGTTATAGAAGAAAGCGTTGTAAAACAAACTGACACTGGGTGGAGTCATGACTGACAACAATACATTCGGACATTGGTTAAGCATCAGCTGGGTATTCACGATCTCTAAAAGTGATGATTATTAACTCATTAGGCTGATTAATAATATCTAAATGATTCTGTGCATCTCTAAAGTAAGTTAGTTTTTGCTTTCTAATTTCAATTATCAAATTATTTTCTCTGTTAGATCATGTCCAAGAAACCAAAGTACACACAGTTCCTTTTCAAAGTGGCCGATTTAGGATGCGAACTTGAGGTGTCAGAGCTTCGTGACGTAGCTCGCAACCTTTTGCAGTTGATGCCATGCAGTGAAAGTACAATTCTGACAATACAACAGGTGATGTTGAAGATTATGAAATAATGAGCAAATGTGAACTATAAAATAACATATATTTCAAATATTATAATCAGCTCACGGAGGAAATCGTGAAATCGAAGATGACAGATCTTCCTAAACCTCCACCGGTAGCATTAGAATCTCTCGCGTTCCTCCCTTCGAATTCCGAAGTTTTGTATAACCTCCAGGTATGTAGCTGGCTTTTGTCAACGGAATAATTAAACTATTATTTTATTTAGCTTTTGTTAAATTTGCTTGTGTTGATTATTTGTAAGGTCTTGTATGCGCTTCTGATGCCTGCAGAACGTGCAGAGAGTAGAGAAGAAACTATGGAAGTACAAAGAAACTTTATATTGAGTGGTGGTATACAGCTCAACATTGATATGCTTATACGGCCGACCTTCTTAACCAATGCTGATTCATACACCAAGTGGTATAGCTACTTTGTATTGAGATTAATGTTTCATATCACTTTCAGTCTTTCAGCTTTCAGTAAGTTTATTTGTCCATACAATTTTCAGTGCTGCAAACACCATCGTCCTTCAGATAGGGAAGTTGCTGTTCACTTCAGTAGCTTGTGGTAAGTTCTTCATGTTTTAGTTTCATCATTTTAAAAAAATGATTCGGTGTATAAACATTTGTATATTATATTGTAAAGTTTTAATATAGAACAGGTGTTATGGGTCTCAATTTTTTTTTCTATTTTTGTGACAGCTGGTGTAGCAGCTGTCGTAGAAGCTTTGCAAGATAGTTCTTGCGGTAATGTGACTGTCCCGCCCGCGGTGCATAATCAAGCCATAGTTTTGCAGACGGCTTTTGCTCAAATTCCCAATCCTTCGACCCATGTAGTTCTTAAGAGCATAGCTGTCAGGCTAGGACAGAGATGCCACAAAGATGTGAGTAAATATTTTTACAATACAGACTATATAATATTTCTTGTATTGCATTATATTTGTAATAACCTTGAATTATACTTGTGTAACATTAACATTACGGTACCATAGTAGAAATTTCTAGAAGGTTGTAAATGTGGGAGAATATATCAGAGAGGAACATTTGTAGGGCTGTGGGATGTCAAAGAGGGCAGCACCCTAAAAAAGTTTAGGAACCACTTGGTTAGATAGACAAAAGACACCCAAACTATGCAATTCCTCTCAAATATAAAGGTTTTCTATTTCCTACCCCTACTTTTTGCTGTACTTCCTAGAGACCTAGAGCATAGTGTGTTTTTAGCTAACCCCAACTGGTTTTAATTAGATCAAGGACAAAATACCTGATATGCAAGCAGTTCGAGCTATACTACGCTTGGCGTGGGCTTCTGGCAGTCGTTCACTCGACCTTTTGTCTGCATCAACAGATGAACTGCATGAGGCATATGAAAAAGTATGTGCATTTGAATATGTATTATGTTTTGTTGTAATTACCTTGAGTCATCTAATACTAGTGCAACCAACTTTAATAAAGCATGCATTTTGTTTCAAGTTATTGTTGCAATTGTAGTATTTTATTTCATACAATCTTCAGAGCGGTGGCACTCATGAACTGGATAAAGAAAGTACTATGCTGTGTCAAGAGGCTTTAGAAGTACTAACTGTTTCTCTTGCTGTGTGTCCCTCTGCTTTGGATGCGCTGAACAAGGACAAGTCGTGGCAGATCTTTGTAATAGATTTACTTCTGCTATGTCCTAAAAGGTAAAACTGATCAACAGCTCCTGCTTTTTTAATTTCATTAGCTCTGGTATGAAAGAACCAATAAATAATTCATGTTACCTTTCAGACAGAGTTGAGCCAAAATTTCAACTACCACATCTGCTAATAAGCTTTTAAATGAATTTTCTTAATTAAAAATAGAATATATAAATTTATATCATAATATATTGAAGTTTAATCAACCACACGTTTATTTCACATCAGGGATGTTCGTATGAGTGCGGTCGATCAGTTCTTTCTCATGTCTACAAGATGTACAGGAGGAAACAAGCCATTGGTATTTTTTATCACTCTGCTATTCACAGTACTATCGGTAAGTTCGAGATCTATTCCCTATTCACATTCTTATTTACTGTATCTCAACTTTATTGTTTCCAGACCACTGTCAAAGAATATGCTCAGCAGTCGAATGAATTTTTCACTCTTTTGTGCCGACTTCTTAACTATGCATACGTCAGCAACATACAGCTTCAGAACTCACAGGTTCTGCTTAACAATGAAATCGACTGGTTAAAAAGAGTCCGAGTGAGTTGCTGAATGATTTTTGAGGTGATAGTGAGTTTTGAAACAGTAAAAGTAAAATGGAAATCTTTCTAGGAAAATTCAAAGGCTGGTGACGAGCCAAGCATAGACGACGCTCTGCTAGCCGGTCACTGTTGTATTTGCAAAGAACTGTTAGCATTTCAGACACCAGAAAAAAAACATAATATTGGCTCTGAAGAAGGTGGTTCTAATCTTATCAAGGTAAAAAATCATTTGGAATTTCAGTTCTTCTTCATTTCTAAACAATGGTCAACAAGTAGAGAATTAGTAGAAGTTATTTCACTATTTGCAATCCAAATTTTTTTTAATGGATTGAATTTTCTGCTGAAAATCCTCATGTATTACCCATTATTTTCATTTAAAATTTATGCACAATTGAGAGAATTCAGATTATCTGTATCTGTCATTGCAATATACTTAGTGGAGTACAGTACTAAAAATTTTCCTTTGTGATGTTTTTAATTAGGAACTTGTGGAAGATTTTCTTTTTCCCGCCTCAAGTGAGCTGCTCCGTCATCGCGTGGGTGCGGCACCGATAAATCCAAGTGCGGTAAAGCCTATCTGCGACAGTCCTTTCACTATATCTGCCGTGTTTGATCTCCTCACCGCATTGTGTCACAATTGTGTTCCTAACATGCGACTGGTAGCCGAAATGCTGAGCGAAATGTTTTATAATCAAGGTCAGTAATTTACCATGTTCGATGGGTTTCTTTATTCTGATAGCAAGAGCGAAACTCGAGAATTATTTTCCAGAATACGTAAAACCTCTGTGCGATTGGGAGTACCTTCCTCCTGTAGGCCCGAGCCCTACGAGCGGTTTCGTCGGATTGAAAAACGCGGGAGCGACTTGCTATATGAACGCTGTCATCCAGCAACTGTGCATGATTCCGACTATCCGTGACGGTGTGCTGAATGTGGACAACTCAAAATACGGTTTGAGAGCAATCAATAAGGAGAAAGAGGCCGAGGCAAAAGCAAAAAAGAATGAGCTTGAAATTGATGAGGTCATTATCATTTCTGAACATTATTCTAGCTTGTATTTACCGATTTTCATACAATAGCGCTGTACGAAGCATATAATATCAAGTCTAATTTCTTCATAGCAGGACAAAGAAGATAACAAGGAAATGAAAGACATAATAGACACATCCAAAACCTGCACAGATGTAGCTCCGGTCTCCACGAAACCAGGTAACTCAGTTTCTCAAGAGAGAATCGACTACGTAGGCACTCTGCTGCACCAATTTCAAGTCATATTCGGACATCTTGTCAAGAGCAAGCTCCAGTATTACGTTCCGAAAGAATTTTGGAAGCATTTCAGGTTAGATTTTTTCCATTGACGTTTTATTCAATCAACCTTGAATCCAATTTAACTTTTTTTTAAAAATGCAGTTTTAAGCTGTGGTTAGTAAAGCCAGTTAAGCGGAATGTAGTCCAGGTGGAGACTTTTTGGTGGTCCGAAATTGATAACATATATATATATTTTCTTAAGTAGAAATTATGGTAACCAATGGTCCACACTAATAAATAGAAATAAATATGATCATCAAAAAGTTATCAATGGTTTAAACTGTCATAAAATCACCAATAGTTGAAATTTTTCACTTTCCTCACTCCATCACTACAGTTTTTCAGTTACTCCTGTCTAATTAATGTCTTATTTACTGAGAATCATATGGTTAACAAATTTCTCTGCTTTCTGTTGCCATTGAGATGTTGGGTTTGAGTTAAAATTGATGTCAATTCTTCCATGTTCTTGATTTTGAGCCTCACTCGGTTTTTTGCATTTCCTGCTATTCTCTTGGAACTTCGCGTAGACCTCCTTCTCACCGGGCGTGGTGGTTTTCTTTTTGACTTTCTGGCTTTGTACTTTGCCTTCTTTTCATTTGAGCAGCAGTGCGAGAGAATGGAAGGCAGTCGTCCCAAGTTATACATTATCATCACAACAGCCGTGACAAGTATGACAACCGCTTCGGTACCGAGGACTAACACAACGAGGGTAGTTGTTTTTTCGTCATTTTTTTTCGAATCCTTATCGGTTGTCTGTGGCTTGCAAGATGATCTCATTCCTGAATAATAATATTTGCCATCATATATATAATTATAAAATATCCATATACACTTTTGATTATTGAAATCAATTATCATTTCACCTCTCCTATTCGGAATGCAGCATTCCTTCGCAGCTATTGTTCTTCCCTTCCACTCGCAAACCGAATCATCTTCCCGGCTGTCTGTTGAACATATGTCGGTACATCGTGGTTTACTTTCCTCATTCTTCTGCTTAGTTGCACAATGCCATTGTCCATTTTCTTGCCATTTCCAGTCCGTTAAAAATTTCTGTTGTTTCGCAAGTCTTATCTGAATGGGAATCGTTTAATTTTTCGTGTGGTGTTAATCAACTACCGTAATATCTATTCGTGGATGTAACAGAATTTACCACGTTAAGTGTCATGTTTGCCACCGAGCATATACGAACATATCGCCTATGTGTTTGACCAGGTGCGCATTCGTCGAAAACTGTCCATTGTGTCCAAGATCCTGCACAGCAGTGTTTCCACTGCTCCCTCCAAACCGTCATTCCATCCGTGTCACATTTGTACTCGACCTTTTGATTTCCTCGTCTGTTAAGGAAATTTAGTTTGTTTTTTCCATAACCACGCAATCGCACGCACTTTTTCTCTTCTACTTCTGCATCCCAAACTGGCTTGGACTATAGAGATTAACAATGTAACAAGATAGTTGTCTTCTTCTTTTCATCGGTAAAAAATAACCATCTTACCATTAGTTTTGAAATAATGAGGTCAACGGAAGTTGCATGATTCTCTATTGAAGAAGAACCTTCGTATGTATGGAAGCAGCCATCCAATACATTGTTAATTTTTTCGAAGTAAACTCCATGTTGGCAGATCTTCATTTCTTCTGTTCTTTGTCCAAGGACATTTTCCTCCCATGTGCAGTTATATCTCTGTCGCATTCCTAGGCAGAAGCTGCAATTCTGGTACCACGGACCCCAACTTCCTACAGCAACACATGAGTAAACAACATTTTACATATATTCATTGGAAGACTTAACTTCGTGGTTGCTATACTTTACCTACCCCAATTCAAATCATTATATAGACTTCCCTCTTCATATGCATCAATTGCTAAATTCAAGCACATTAATACCGCAAAAAACATTGTAATCTTGATTATCGTCATTTTTCTAGCTTTTCTATTTCTGTCATTCGCATTCCGACTTGTCTTTATTCGAAGTTGTGTTTGCCGCGTTAGCAGTCTTCTGGCGTCTGTTTTGATCGCGGGAGTCTCTCATTACCACCTTTTTTGATTCTTGTTTCCATTGTGCCTCATGTGTCTAATAAAAGCGATAGCGTTGCTTTGGAAACAACATGGAATGAATAATTAATGACCTGAAAGCAACTTACTCTCTCGGGGCTCGTCATCGGACACATACTTTATGAGGCTGATGATTTCTTCTGAATCTTCCTTCCATTCCAGAAGATTTTTACTTAGCTGTCTTGGATTAGATTCTGTGTAACATGGAAATCGTTCATTAATTATTGAGGAGTGCGCGGAGTCTTTGAAGAATCCAATTCTCTAAATATTCTCAGGATGACGTATGCAATGTATTAAATTTATATTATATTATTCACAATAATATTTTTGATACGTTCATGCATGTTTTTATCCGATAAATTTTTCCTTGTCTTCAGTACTGAGACTACTTGCATGTGTGGGGGTCACTACACTGCATAAGTACCATCTAGCGGTTACTATTTGATTACCTATATAAATACAGGGGTGTGAAATAACTCTAAATTCAGTTTACTTCATATGGAGGTAATTCATTATTTAGACTGGCAAACAGCACAGAACCCGTCAATCTACGAGAACAGCATGACGCCCTGGAGTTTTTCAGTACAATCACAGAAGATTTGGACGAAAGCTTCAAGCATTTGAAACAGCCTATACTCTTCAAGCAAGTCTTTGGAGGACGATTTTCTGATCAGAAAATTTGTAAAGGTTGTCCACATAGGTAATATTTTTAGAGACTAAATTACTGTCAAATTCTCAGTATGTGTACATTTAATTTGTAGTAGAAATAGATTTGCTTGCCCAAGGGCCAATATAATATACATTTTCATTTATATAGATACTCAAACGAGGGGGACTTCATGCCTCTCAATATTGACATATTGCTCCATCAAAACCTGATCGATTCCCTTGAGAATTACGTAAAAGGTGACTTGTTGGAAGGAGATAATGCATACACATGTGAACGATGCAATAAAAAGGTACTTAGGCCATTTGTCACTACTCTGTCACTTCATTCCCCGGGGACTGACTTGATTTTTTTGTCCGCAGGTGGACACGGTGAAGCGAATGTGTTTCAAGAAACTTCCTCCCGTACTCCCGATTCAGCTGATGCGGTTCAAGTATGACTATGACAGAAAGTGTCCGATCAAATACAACGATTATTTCGAATTCACTCGTGAGATTGACATGGAACCATATACTGTTTCGGGCCTTTCAAAAATAGAAGGAGAGGTAAAAATATGTGTAGAGCATTGATGTGATAAATAAAAACTAAATTTTATCCAAACTCAATGAAAACTATTATTTTTGTGGTTGTGTTCAAATCCAGGTGATAGACACTAACATGGATGATGCAGATTCTGATGTTCCAACTAAGTACAGACTCGTGGGTGTCGTGGTACACAGTGGTCAAGCCAGTGGTGGTCACTACTACTCTTACATTTTACAGAGGTCAAAGGTAAGATGACACTAGAGGGCTTTGAATCCATTGCCGTATTTATTTTAATGGACTCCTAACCGTAAGGTTGCCTGTTCGAATATTGACAGAGTCATCTCTGTTTTCTTGAGCAAGACACCATCATCTAGCTCACAGAACTCGTACAAATGAAATTATTCAATAAATAAAACTTTCAATTTGGTAATTAATTTCTTGAAGGGAGGAGAAGCAAGAAACAAATGGTATAAATTTGAAGACGGTGATGTTCAAGAATGTAATTTCGATGATGAAGAAATGAAAAGTCAGTGTTTCGGTGGAGAGTATATGGGAGAAGTCTTCGACCACATGATGAAAAGGTGAGTTCACAATTGCCTTGATCAATCCATGTTCGATAGCCAATGGTATTCTTCTATATAATATGAGCGAAAGTCTTGACACCATTTCTTAACAGCTTTTTTAAATAATTAATTCAAATCAAAATAGAATTGGTTTCGTTTAACATTGCTCCATGCAAATTCACAATTTGCAAGAACTTATCCATGAGGTTAAGTGAATTCTACTCCCTATAATTTCTTGTCAGAATGTCCTACAGAAGGCAGAAGAGATGGTGGAATGCATATCTTCTTTTCTACGAACGTGTGGATGTCATGAAGTCGTACGAACTGAGCAAAAGTCTTCACGACCTGACCCTTGGGTCCTCGTTTTCTGGTCCCAAGTTGCCTAAGCATATAGAACAGCTTGTGCAGGAACAGAACATTGAATTCATGCACAACAGAATGCAGTTCAGTCAGGAGTATTTTGTGTAAGTCTATTAAATTAAAAGCAGGCACTTGCAGACAGTTGCAAACAGTTAACTGCCAGATTGTTTTGTCCAAAGTTAACTATAGATAGACAAGAAATTATTTGTCCGGATGTTATTCTGAAGTAGTCAGTGCCTTGTCAAATCCGAAATATAGAATAATCTATGAATAAATAAATAAAATCTACATGAGTTGCATTTAGTTTTGGGTAAGTGCTACTATCTTAATACTTCATTATTATGCTTTCAATCTTACCAGGTTTATGCAGCGTCTTTTGCGTACCAATAACAATTTTCTCATGCCTGACAAGTCACACATGCTCACCGAAGAAGCGGAAAAACTTGCCATGATCAGCACACAGCTTGCTGCAAAGTTTTTATTTACTACTGGTTTGTTTTCTTATTTCCTTCACCCCAAATTCTTAATTAAATGAGACCTATGCTTGTCGGGAGTTACATTATATTCATAAATATATAGATTGGCCAACTATATTGAGCTTTCTAATGAAAGACCCTTAACAACAAACAGGTCTACACACAAAGAAATCTGTAAGAGGTTCGGCTATGGACTGGTACGAGACCTTGTACATATTGCTACAGTGTTCAAAGCACACGCGGAGTTGGTTCGTTCATAATGTGCTCTTCAAAAATCCTAGCAGGTACAAATTATCAATGTGTATCATATCGAATTCATTCCCGACTATCACAGTTTGAGATAGATTAAATTTGAATTCAAAATCTGGTTCATCCATACAGAATATCCGAATATCTTTTGGAATGTCCCACTTCTGAAATTCGTACGATGTTCGCGAAGTTGCTCGTTTTTCTGACTCATTTTACGCTCGGAGATGGCTTCATACCGATCCCGGAAGTTTTTCGAAACTTGAGTAAGTTTTCTGTACTTAAAAGTTTTTCTGTGACACCAATGACCATGTGGATCTGTTCTTACAGATATGTTGTGTCTATTTTAGTATCATCGACTACTCAAGTTACACTCAGTGACTGCATTCTTCGTGCGGTGTTATCTCTCTTGAATAAGGAAGTTTCCGAAAATGGACGCCATCTCACCCAGTACTTTTCTCTATTTCTCATGTTCGCTAATCTTGGTGAGAAGAACAAATCACAGGTAATGACGTTTTGTAATATTATATTTGTTATATTCCTGTTCAGTTTATTATTATCAATCCACATCTTATTCATGAACTATATTCCTAATGTTAACCCAATTATAGCTCCAAAATATATGTACAGTCGACAAACCCTCGTATAAACAGAATTGAAATTGAAACAAGTGGAATAATTCGAAGAACTCTCTGTGTCTCGTATACATATACTATCAGATTAGAGTTTTATTATTTTAAATTTAAAACTGAAGATTATGATTCTTTTTTTTTAGTTGCTTGAATTAGATGTTCCTCATCAGCTGATGAGAGTTGCCCTGGACGAGGGACCTGGACCCGCTATCAAGTACCAGTATGCCGAGCTTGGCAAACTGTTTGCTGTAGTTTCACTCCTAATACGATGCTGCGATGTTAGCGCTCTGTGTACTTGCTCCAAACAAGGTAATATGCAGGGATATTTGAAAAGGAATAAAATTTCCAAAGTCTGTATTCGTATTATTTCCATCATCTAGAACTGAAGTGTATAAACGTGTACTATATACATGCATTAATTTGTAATGCTACAATATTACCAAAACGATGATAAATATCTCCTGTTATATTTTACCAAATCCTAAAAGAAATCTTTTCTGTTTCAACAGGTGTCAAACCTCTGCCGAATCCTTACATTGAAAGAAATATTAGAAAGACACTGATACCACTTCAAGGAAGCGTGTGTGAAATGCTTTTCTCCAACAAGAATTACATGAAAAAAATAATTGAAGACAATAGTACAGCAGAAGACACTGTCAAACTGCTGAGGTAATTCTTCATTGAATAATCCACATTATACTTGAGTGTCTTTATAAGAGAATCTGAATGGAATATTTGGATGGCTGGGTGGCTGGGTGGCTAAGTTTTTACTAGTAGTCACTCTACTTAATCATTGCAAGTGTTCATTTACTGCTGAGACCAGAGTGCAGTTGTAAGAAAATGTATGATGAAAAAAACAAGTCTATTTAGTATGAAAAAGACACGTAAACTGACAATCGGTCAAACCTAATCTGGTTAAGAATTTTGTTGCATTATGTATAGAATAGAGCAGTGATTAACAGAGTAATAGAATATTCTTGGACATATATTTCGAGGGTGTTACTCACACTTACAGTATAATAGTAGTAGTAGTATATGTTTACAAATAACCATTACTTGAATTATTTAATGGTACATGTATTCTCGATTAAGGTTCTGCTGTTGGGAAAATCCGCAGTTTTCGTGTGCCGTACTGAGTCAGTTGCTCTGGCATGTGTCATATGCTTACACGCATGAACTGCGGCCCTTCCTTGATCTGTTGTTACAAGTTTTAATGATTGAAGACAGCTGGCAGCATCAACGGTATGTTTTTATCCTTATAATAATTATAATAACCATATTCTTTATGATTTTAATTTCATTTTTGTGTATTTTAATGGTACTGCATCAAAGTACTTCAAGTGCTGTAAAGTAGATCTTGATAAAAGAACAAATTTAAGGCAAAAACACAAGCAAATCTCTCTTCCTTTTTTATATAACTGGCTTCCATTTAGGTCTGCTTGTTAATTTTCCAGTACCTTTTAAGCCTAAGAAAAACCTTTACTCCCACTCAAATATGCTAATTATTCAATTTACCTTTAATTATAATTCTTTTTGGTTTTAGCATCATCAATGCTTTGAAGGGAATCCAGGATGATCGCGACGGCCTCTTCATAACCATTCAGAGATCCAAGTCTCATTATGCGAAACGGGCGTACCAGTGTATAAAGTGCTTGACTGTACTGTTTGGAAATTGTCAGGTGGCTTACCAGTTATTGATGAACAATGGCGACCTAAAGAAGAAGTGGTCATGGGCTGTGGAATGGTAATTCAGCGTAGATATAAATATTGAATAGTAGTTCGAGTATACATGTATTGTAATTTGTCCAATAACAGGCTAGGAGATGAACTAGACCGTCGCACTTATGGATCTGGAGGAGCAATGCAGTATTCGGCTTATAACAGTTGGTCACCGCCGGCTCAATCGAACGAAACATCTAATGGATATTTCCTTGAACGTTCACCTAGCGCACGTCTAACTTTGCGGAAAGCTAATGAACTTCTACCAGAAGATGTAAGGCATAGTATTACAAATTTGTCACTCTACACCAGTGATTTCTTTCTGAGAGTAGTTGCAGCTCTCTGTGGAATAGCAAAAGGAAACTGGGAAATACCAATTAAGTGAGAAACATTCATCGATAAATTTTCTCTTATAGGAACCGGAGGAAGTTGAGAATGGTGACACCCATGACTCTGACCCTTGTCCTCTCGCAGATCCAACAGTTGGGACTTACTCTGTGGAGCAGGTAGATATTAAACTAAATGTGTATGAGAAACTTTTCCTGTATAAAATATATTGTGTAATTGTATATGATATGAATTATGATTTTCAATTATTTTGAGGTTTCAAGTTAATTCAAATATTTCAGGAGAAGGAAATTAAAAACACCAGTCCATCTGTGAAGGCAACTGCTGACAATATTGTGGCAGGAACTTCCCCAATTCCAGTCGCTGGGACAGCTGGTGTTAAGGTTGGTTCAGTCTCCTTATAGCAGGGTGGAATACAGATAAATTCAACAATAACAATAATCATTTGATTGCTGGAAACTAATTTTATTACTTTGATTTCCTTTTTTTACCATAACAGGATGAGCCTTCAATCAAGGAGCAGAAAGATGAAGAGCCTCAGACGAAATAAAGGAACAGTTTCTGCTTGATGGGGGTTGAACCCCAAATAATCATGGTTGATGGAGATACACTTTGTTTTTCCCACTATGTTGCAGATTATCAATTTTGACAATTTTCTTTGTTATTGTGAACGAGGGACTAATTCCAATCTGTATTTGGTGACCTTGCGTACAATGATTGCATTCTGGAAACATGGTGATAATGAAATGATATTTAATGACTTGTTGCTGACACCAAGTGTGCTTTGTGACAGATGGTCATCATGCACTTCTCCCTAGAACTTTCTGCAATTAATTGCAAACATATTGGCTCATCTTAAAATTGTTTCTGTGTATGTATCTCATTATATCATTAGTGTTAGTAAAAGCTTCATGTTGTGCAACACAGTTTGGGTGAGATAAAGTTGAATTGAATGGAAAGTCCGATAATATACATTTCTATATGATTGGTCTCGACTGATAACTCAACATATGTTCCTTATTATTACGTCTTTTCTGATAGCAAGCAAAATATTTTTGAATTTTCTGTGACAAGCTTATGGTCAGATGTTTGGAATCATTTTGTAATTCTTTAATTTGTGAAGGGGACTAATGTAAAAAACAAAAACTGATATACGAAGCTTGTCACTGTGTCAATTCTCCTTTGTGTTGTAAAATTAAGAACTATTTATTAGCATTCTTGCATAGTTTTAATACATGAATGGCATTACATGTAGCGAATTGTGAATGATGTCGTACTGTAATCGGTATACCAATCTTCCTAATGAGAGGCTATTCCATGTTCCCTTTTGTTGTCAAGTTCAACGATTACTGTAATTATATAAAGGGAATACTAATCAAGTTAATTATTGATGTGTGTCACATGTGTCTACGTTGTCATTTGGATGAATAGTTTCGTATTATTATTTTATTTCAAATATTAATTTTGATTTAACCAATGATTTCTTTAAGGATCTCCTTGTTCTTTCAATATAAACTCGTGCAAACTCGCTGTTAAGATTTTTGTCTGTGGATTATTCCCAAAGTTTTGTAAAACTAATGGAATAAAACTTTAGTTATGTTTACACATGGCATTCGAGACTCTTCTGTCCTTCGCGGGTCCAGGTTTTAGCCCCAGTAGCTTGCCCTTACTGGGGCGCAAAATAATCTGCCACCAGCTCTTCTGAGTGAAGGTAATAAGAGCCTGTAATAATAATTTCACTGTTATTCAATCTTGTCCCTCTCTAGAAAGTGCTCTGTGGAAGTTTAAGGGTCCAATCCGGGTCAGTTTGTTTTTATGTTTGTCAGAAATAACCCCCTCCCCCAATCACGTGATGCGACGTCTTTCTACGTCGACTTGTCGTCCCATGATGCCTTGACAAACATATGTCTGTACTATAGAATTGTCTGTATTATGATGGTCTATTTACTCTATTAGAAAGAAACACACAAGTGGTGATGAATGGAATATGTTATTTCCAAACAAAAGTGCTCCAGCCAGATTCGTCATATAAAATGTGCTGACTCAGCGTGCCGGTTTCAACCGAAAATTTCCGAGATTCGTGATAACTGCTGACGATGACCCAGAAATTTTGATGATAGTTCTCCAATCGTAATCGATAAATGTCTTGAAATTGTCGAAGCCCACTTTCTTTGTTCCTCGGGAACTGTGAGCGTACGTTTCTTTGTTGTATTTACGAACTTTCAATAACAGTTTTTCAGCCTTTTTCACTCGTTAAACTTATGGCGTAACCTCACAAGAATAAAATTTCTTTTGCCTTTGTTAGTATAGAATTCGATTTCGATCTCCAATATTCTTTACTAGTGAAATTGTAGTAAATTGTATCCGATTGAAAGTAGGATGGCATCTAGCTGTTGTGGAGTTAAGAAGAACAAGATGGTCAATGGCGAAGAATCAAAAGATTTCAACGGCGAAGTCAATGGAATTCGTGAGAATGGAGTCGTGCTCTATGCTCCTGAAAACCATCAGCAAGTCATTTCTGTTGATATGTGCTATTACTGTTTTGACGTATTACGCAGTCAACTCCATAACCTAGAATCGCCAAGGAAACCTTCATTCACCAACGAGGCTTAGTGAGTTGATCCCAATTACAGTTTGATCACAGAGTAACTGGAGTATGTAAAAAATTACTGATACGCTGAATGTAAATTTTCATATTAGAATGATCCACAACTCACTTATTATACAATTATAGGAGTGTGTTGTGTTTCGTATACCAACTACACATCCTTGGTTACAGTAGTGGCGCCTTCATAAGGGCTGCAGAGCTCCAATCCTCCCCTCCCTCCTCCCATTAGGCACGGTCCTGAAACCAATGATGCCAGATATCATAAATAGTGTCTCACGCTCTACTGCAGAAGCCCAATCAGTTGCTACAATGACCAAATATTTGAATGTCAAATGATATCTTTCAAATTCCGAGATCTCTTACTTTTTTATGATTCTTCTAAGATTGATACAGTTTCATATCCAACTCAAATCAATCACTGCTTCCTTTCAGCCCGCTGTTTGTTACTTGGAAAATTGGGAGGGATCAGAGATTACGAGGATGCATCGGAACATTCAGTCCTCTTACTTTGCATGAAGGACTCAAAGAATATGCTATCACAAGGTTCATTTTCATTTAATCATTGACAATATTCTTGTTGTCATCTCTGTAGATTTTTGATGTTGAATTTATTGTTTCTTCAAGTGCAATGAAGGACAGTAGATTTTCTTCGATAAAACGAGATGAATTAAGTCGGCTCCATTGTTCTGTTTCACTGCTCACTAATTTCGAAGATTGTAAAGACTGTTTCGACTGGCAGGTATTATGTTATATATGATATATTGTGTATAATAAGTCGTTCTAAGTACAGTGGTGCAACTCAATCTTTTCCGGGAGGCCATTTGAATTTTGAATTGATCGAAATATGATTTGATGTCCCTGTCAAAATCCCTATTGAAATAAACCTTTTTGTTCGATTCCTGAAAACATATCTGTAGTACTAACTTGATGGCCTTTTTATGTGAACAGATTGGTGTTCATGGAATAAGAATTGAATTCAGCAATGAGCGTGGCCATCACAAAACAGCAACATATCTCCCAGAAGTCAGCAAAGAACAAGGTTTTGTGCTTTGATTAATTTTACCTGTTATTAACTCTCCAGAGTCCAAGAAAGATTAACTATCAAAGTAACACTTAATTTACCTCATCTATCTAATGATTTGAACCACCACCCATCTCAAGCTAAAAACTACTCCAGATTTGAACTTTTCATTTTGTAGGATGGAATCGTGAACAAACTGTGGACAATTTGCTTCGTAAAGGAGGATACAAAGGTGAAATCACTCCCCATTATAGAACAAGTATAAAAACTAAGCGCTACAGAAGCGAAAAGCTCTCGGTTTCGTTCCAAGACTACTCTCTAGCTCGGGGATTAAATGGGGCGTCTTCCTCACATCACACACATTTTTATCAGCATCAACCGTACCCGCCTCCTCATCAACGCAAATCCAGTCGTGAAAAACCGACTCCAAACGGTTACGGGCCTGTCGGGTCGCGCCCAAACGGCCAGTTTTCTGGTGGCGGGGGGAGGTACAGTCAATTCAAGTCAAGTAAAAATTGACATCTTTTTTTCTGAAAATAGGAAATGTTTTTTATGCCTTTTATTCCAACCTCCATTTTTATACTGCTTTTCATATATAGCCTTGGTTTTAGTAGCCTTGGTTTTAGTCGCTGTAATGGATTGTATGTTCTTGGCATTGAACTTAGGTATATTGTTGCCAATGTGAAGAAGGCAGTAAACACAGGATTCTATAGTAGCGTATTATATTAAATAAAGGGAAATTATTTCTTTTAATTCATCCAACTTCCTGTACTCACTGATTGTTCTGAAAATCATCTACATATAAGACAAGATAAATTCGATGCAGCATACCTGGATCCTCTTGCATTTTCTTCATAATTTGATTTTCTGTATTGTAGTTAGAATATTTTTCTGTAGCCTTCGTTGGATTGAAGACAGCTGAACCCATGGAACAACGCAAGGCACATATGAAGTTTCTTTTTTTGCAGTGATTTTATTCAAGGTATTTGGAGGAATGGATTATTTTTTATTTTATTGAATTTTACGTGGTGATGACTATAAATGCAAGTCACTTTAGCACCAAATTTTTCATCAGTACAAATTAAATACCAAGTGTAAAACACATGTTTGGAGTTATAATGGATAGAACACCAGTTGCTCTCTTTATCACAGCAGAACTTACGAACCAGCGATCAGCTGCTGCTCAAATTCACCTTGCATCATCAGTTATCCAATTAAGAGTGATTGTGTTGGGTAAATTAGTTTTTGAACAGGAATAATTGCTATGCAGGGATTATTTTCGCCTTACATGTATTACATTGTCAAGGGAAATATTGTGCATGTGTTTAGGGTCTATTCATAGGCAAAAGATGAAAGTAAGTTCGTAGTTTTGAGGTTCATTAAATTGAACCACGAGTCTTTGAGGGTTTTTCAACGCGGGGTTCATCGTCACGACCGACCCGAAATAGGTATTCGAGTTTCGAAATCGATTTTTTCGGGGTTAACCTGAATCAATCGACCCAATTTTTTCAGTGAATGTTAGTTTATGTATAACATCTCATATGTGTTAATTTTAGCGTGATTGGATCATTAGGAGTTCATTTATAAACGTCGATTGTACTTTGCCATCTAGCGGTTGGAAGTTTTTACTTCACTCAGCGGTTATGAATGATCCAATAGTGACATCTAGCGGTTGAAAATTTTCACTTCACCTAACGCTTATAAATTAACTTCTGATGATCCAATCACGTATAAAGTGGGACGGCAATTGNAACGCGGGGTTCATCGTCACGACCGACCCGAAATAGGTATTCGAGTTTCGAAATCGATTTTTTCGGGGTTAACCTGAATCAATCGACCCAATTTTTTCAGTGAATGTTAGTTTATGTATAACGTCTCATATGTGTTAATTTTAGCGTGATTGGATCATTAGGAGTTCATTTATAAACGTCGATTGTACTTTGCCATCTAGCGGTTGGAAGTTTTTACTTCACTCAGCGGTTATGAATGATCCAATAGTGACATCTAGCGGTTGAAAATTTTCACTTCACCTAACGCTTATAAATTAACTTCTTATGATCCAATCACGTATAAAGTGGGACGGCAATTGATTTGCGAGTTATTGAGGGTTGCTCAACACTCGTTACGGCCAACCCAAATTAGGTATTCGAGTTTCAAAATGGATTTTCCGGGGCTAACCTTAATCAATCAATCTAACCTTAATCAATCGACCTTTCAGGGAATGTTGGTTTATGTATTACGTCTCATATGTGCTAATTTTANTGCGTCAATCCCTTACTTCAATAGTATGTTCACAACGGATATGGTAGAGGCAAGCATGTCAGAAATTCCAATCCAGGTATATTATATTGCATAATTTGATATCATATAATATCTTTATAGCATTAACTGTGCTGATACCACCTCCAAGACTTCCTGTAGATCAGGGTTGTCAAACACGCGGCCCTCGAAGACTTCGAGTGCGGCCCACACAACAATATCGGCCAAACAAAATGATCTTTTGACTTAACAATAGTAATCTCGGAACTAGCATCTTATTAAAGAAAATTATCTAGTCACCAGGACTAAGA
>QXVX01005713.1:24637-55814 GCA_013436065.1 Halocynthia aurantium
CCAATCACGCTAAAATTAACACATATGAGAGGTAATACATAAACTAACATTCCCTGAAAAAATTGCGTCTATCGATCTAACTTAACCCCGGAAAAATATATTTCTAGGTTAGGTTAAGTAAAACATGTCAACCGCTAGATGTCACTGTTAGATATCATTTATAACAGTAAAAACTTCCAACCGCTAGATGGCAAAGTACAATCAACGAAAACTAGTCGAAACTCCGGCGACCAGAGGTACGTGCCGGTGTGATCGATACATGAACGAACTTGTAAGGTTCAGATGATTTTGCCGTGTTCTTAACAAGTTCATCTAACCTGTGTTGGGCTTGTTGAACGAGTTCATCTTGCCTTTGCTGAGATTGTTTACCGAGTAAATTAGTGGAATTTGAATTACAGAAAAGAAGGATGTGATAGAAGAGTAACTACCAGAATTCCGAGAAGGTTATAGGAAATAGGTTCAGTTGTTATTCATACAATTCTATTTCCTATAAGGTTATGAAGCAGTTCTCATGAATGCTGCGATGTTATCAATTACCGCCTTAAAATACCTAACGAAAATCTCAGAAAAATGCATCATCATTAGAATTAGGAAAGATTTCACTCGCAAATTGTCAACAACCAAAATTTGTGTTTTTATTGATAGATGGATGAAGAAGCTTGCGAATGACTGCACTAATTTAGCAATTTCTTGTTTTTCAATTCTTAGTTATTTGGTTATATTAACCTCATCTGACAGCAGTCAAGTGCTCGCAATTACCACAATAACGATAAACAATGAATTCACTATTATTCGACTCTGCGGATATTGAGGTGGAAGAGATTGTAACCACGATAGGATTTGGATCCGATGCTTTTGAGGTTTTTGAACAGATCAGACGCCAGGTATCACCTATTTTACATGGCCATTTGGGTGAAGTGAGAAAGGAGATCTGATAAATTTTAATTGATTTCCAGGGTAAAATGTGTGATGTAACGTTAAAAGTCGAAGGATGTCAGTTTTCTGCTCATCGTATTGTTTTAGCTGCGTCAATCCCTTACTTCAATAGTATGTTCACAACGGATATGGTGGAGGCGAGCATGTCAGAAATTCCAATCCAGGTATATTATATTGCATAATATGATATCATATAATATCTTTATAGCATTATCTGTGCTGATTCTACTTCCAAGACTTCCTGTAGATAGTATTTGTGATCTTTAAGAATGTATCGTGGTATTTATGTAACTTTCAACTGTATATACTGAGACTAACTATTACTTTCCCACAAGGGCATAGAAGCTAGTGCTTTGGAAGCACTCGTCAATTATGCTTACAGCGGCCGAATCACGCTTGACGTTAACAATGTCCAAGCTATTTTGATCGGAGCCAATTTTCTTCAGATGCAAAAAGTCAAGGATTATTGTTGTGATTTTATCAAGGTATGTATTATTTGTTCCCAGTAAATAGAACTGGCTTGGATATTCCGTATGTTTTTCACATCTACTTGATATTGTTTGATATCAAACAGAAACGTCTTCATCCAAACAACTGTTTGGAAATCCGTCGCTTTGCGGATATGCTTATGTGCGGCTCGTTGGTAGAAAAAGCTAATAAGTACATTGAGCAACGGTTCTTAGAAGTGTCAAAAGCGCAGGAATATTTGAGACTCACTTTAATCGAGGTCTCCGAACTTCTATCAAAGACAGAATTGAACGTTTCTTCAGAAGAACAGGTAAGGTTTTTCAATAGCAAGAAACTATTCGCATTTAATTTGACAAATGTCGTTATGTCTTATTAGGTTTTCCATGCCGCTACTGCTTGGATTACGTATTCCTACGCTGAGCGAAAGGACCTCATGCATGAACTTCTGCAGCACATACGACTGCCCCTGATTCGTCCTCAATTTCTTACGGATGTCGTGCAAATGCATGCGGCAATTAAGTCGTGTTTGAAATGTCGAGACTTGGTTGATAAGGTGATTTAGTTTATTATTAAAATAGGTTTCTTAATTTGAAAACTCTTAAAAATAGCCATTTAACTTCTCGATGACAATGTAACTTTAAAAAGAGGTCCAATGACTCTGCCTTATATCCAAATTTGTATTAAAAAAGGTTGTGTTATCATGAAGTTACACTTTATTCATAGACTTATGTCGTTGATATATTATTCATTGTGGTCTTGTATAATTTCCACGGATGAGTTGTCACACAGTCATTATTGGGTGCGTCGCCCTTGAATATTCTTCTTGCTTTTGAAACCAATGTATAAATCAGATACAACTTGATGAACCATTTATAGGATTGGATATTCTCTGTAGACCTATTCCAAACATATTTCCATTGAGCTCATTTCCTGAACTACCAGCAAATCTTGATTGTTGATATTTTTGATTTCACACAGGCCAAAGACTATCATCTAATGCCAGAAAGAAGATCAGAATTTCCACCGAACATGATCAGACCTAGATGCTGTTCGGATATACAGAGAATAATTTATGCCGTCGGTGGTCTTACTGCTGGTGTGGAAGCTTTGAATACTGTAGAAAAATATGATCCTATTTTAGGAAGGTTGGTGGAAATAGTGCTTATTTTTCTTTTAGAATATTGTCCAATCTCAGCAAACTTCGTCATAAATCAAAAGCGGTCTTTGATAATTATTTTGGTGTTTGATCTGTAACTGAATTTTATAAAATCGTCGCAGATGGGAGTGCGTCGATTCAATGAAAGTGTGCCGGAGTCGTGTGGGTGTTGCTGTATTGGCCGGACAGTTGTATGCCATAGGAGGTTATGATGGTTGCCAGAGGTTAAAAACAGTTGAAATGTACAGTCCAGACACCAATGAATGGAGCACAATTCCACCAATGAATATGAAGGTAACAAGAATTATACAAGTGCTTCTTGAAAGAAGTGTATGACAAAATGAATAGCTGCATTGCCAATGCTTGTATTTTTAATTTATTCAAGCTTACCATAGCCAATATAATGTATGCAATGTTTTCTTTTGCCAGTCCTTCAGCCAAGTTATAGCAATTGCCAATGACTGACCAAGTCATGTTATACAATAATTCTGTTTTGTCATCTGTGGCAATATGATTCTATAATTATTGTGAAAACAAATCAAGATCGTAATTGAATTGAGATTACCAATTTACTGTCAAACTGCCAGGCCATGATATATCAAAATTGCTTTGTAATAAGGTGGAGTTCTTACTGTGAATTTATCAGACTAATGATGATATTTTTTATTCAATTGCAGAGAAGTGCTCTGGGCTGTGTGGCTCATGAAGGTCAGATCTATGTCTGTGGAGGATATGACGGAGTTTCTTCTCAAAGTTCTTGCGAAGTCTACAAACCTCATACGCAGACCTGGGATATGATGAAGTATGTGGGCAAATTGATCAGCTCGCTCATATCAACTGTTAANAGGATAATACCTGAACATGTGCGTACATTGCAATATTCGTATATTTTGTTCGGATCAGTCGTGATGCACCATGGTCCACCTGGGTCTTTATCTGGATTACGACAATAGTTTTCCACCAATATTACAGCGTATAGTTGCTCCGAAGTACTATGAATTCATATAGTAAATTATTACATACACAAAAACACATGAGAGAACCGATTCATATCTACACTCCCGATATCTGCTCAACTCATTTGTCACGAGATGAATCGAGAAATCATTAGTAGTTACGAAGGTAGTAATGTAAATTGTACACTTCANAGTGCTCTGGGCTGTGTGGCTCATGAAGGTCAGATCTATGTCTGTGGAGGATATGACGGAGTTTCTTCTCAAAGTTCTTGCGAAGTCTACAAACCTCATACGCAGACCTGGGATATGATGAAGTATGTGGGCAAATTGATCAGCTCGCTCATATCAACTGTTAATTCCACCTTTTGCGAATAATTTTAAAAACTTTATTATCTTTCAAGCATTGAAATAGATTTATAGACTTCAAATCAGCATGGTCTGAGTTTCCCTAACTTGATTATGTTATTATAGGAGCATGCACAAAGCTCGAAGCGCATCTGCTGTCGGTGTGCTTGACAGTAATGTCTGTGTTCTCGGGGGCCACGATGGTCTGCAAATTTTCAATTCCATGGAGTATTACCTGCTGGATAAAGACGAATGGGTGACGGGAGTTCCAATGTTGACGAAGCGATGTAGACACGGCGTGGCTACTTTACGTGGGCACTTGTTTGTTTTTGGAGGGTACGACGGTCAGACATTTCTAGACACAGTCGAGGTTAGTGCGGTATCAATGTAGTTGTTGTAAGCTGTGAGCACAACAAAAAATTAGCATTCTTGTACCTGTGCTGTATAGACACGGTAAATGTTGATACTAACAATAAAATTGCACCACAGTTAAGACTGCTAAGGTTAATTTAAAGGCTATCCTGACCGCTGTTTCCTGTCTGTTACATCTCGTGGTTATATTCAGCCATTTTACTAGCGTTATGCAGCACGTGCTTTTTGGGTACCTTACATACTGTAGATAATTTTTGGTACAAGCTGGTAAGAAAGAATATTTTGCATCATTCTCTTGTTAGTGAAATATATATTACTACGAGGCTGTTTTACGAGCCACTAACCTGGTTGAAAATGTGATATCTATTTAAAAAATATTCTGAATTGTCTTCTTGCAGCTATTTGATCCAGTCACCGGACAATGGTGCTTTGTATCTCGTATGAGCATGCGCAGAAGTCGAGTTGGAGTCGCTCCCAGTGGTGGAAAAATATATGCACTTGGTGGATACGATGGGTAAAATGTTCTGTGATATCTTGTAAACCTGTTTGCTAATTTGAATACAGAAGGTTGCCAGTTACCATAACAGTATACATTATGGAAGAAAACTTGGTTATAATGGACTAAGTAGAGAAGGATATTGGGAAAAGTCATCAATACTAAAACTATTTTCTTGCAATGTTCTTAGCTCCCATGAAAATATAAAAAGGAATATTTGTTCATAATTTCAGATGTTCTAATCTGTCATCTGTGGAAGTTTACGACCCCGATACGAACAAATGGAAAATGAGCGATCAGATGTGGGCGCACGAAGGAGGAGTTGGAGTCGGTGCCATTCCTCTTGACCCTCTGTAACGTAACCGTACGATTTTTAGATCTATATCGATGACTGATTATGAAATATGTCAGAGTATATAGCTCAATTTTGCAAATAGGTATCATTATCCTAAAAGTTCTTTGCTCTCATCGTATTCATTCATGTGTACATGCCAACCATGTTCATTGACCTGCGTTTGCTTCAGTTTACAAATATTTATTATTGTAGCCGAATTGTGTCGAATAGTGCAATCTAATATCTATACTTTACTAGTTTACTGCCATACCTATTCCGTATTTTATTTTAAACCTTCGTACTACGTTCATTGTGCTTGAGATTTCTTGTTTGTTTTTTGTTGTTGTGCTCCCTCCGGCCTAATGCTACTCAATGCCTTATGGATTCGGCTTCTAATCTGCCGCATTATTGAAACACAACGATTTTGAAAGATTCCAATGTCAAATTTATTGACCGTAAATCATTTTAATTAATTTCACTGAACATGGAGTATATTTTATCATTCTATTTACACAAGATGAACAGATAAAATATTGAATCTCTTCAAGTTCTGTTTTCAAAATACTTCTGTAAAGGTATTTGCTGTTTTATATTCACCTACTTTGTATTTGTTGTAGTTCAAACGCTTCTCATTGCATTTTATTCTCCCAAAGACAAAGCTGTGAATAATGTTTTTCCAATAAAATCAGATGATACAGTGTGACTGACAGTACATGTAATTAGGTAGGAAGAATTTCCTCATGTATACTCTGACACATGAACAATTCTTTTCTCCATTAACTACATGGGACTTTCGTACAAAAATCTGGGATTTATGAATGTGCATTTCATTTCTCTTTTCACAGTTTAATAGATAATTCATCAATCAAGGCCATGTTCAATACAACCCGTGTACCCTGGTGAGAACAATCCAATCTTCAGCTGTGGGTAGTGAGTGTTGTTATTGCATTACTACAGTATTTTAAAATACGTTGTTATTGCTACGCAATTCCTGTAACTCTTTTCAGCGCCAATAAAGCTGAGCTACATAATTGGTACTTTGTACATTTAATATACTATATTGTATTATCGTGATCTCTACATCCAGAGCATATTGATATATTAGTATTATATCGAAGGGCCTTGGAGAGTCGACTCCAGCTTTTACTGCACAAGCCAATCTATGTTCTTTACATTCCTCGAGCGAATGGCGAGAAATATACATATTACCCGAATACTTTCAATATTTAGAACTCCCACTATAAGATGAGTTATATTGCAGTCGTTACCGTAAAATATGCGAGATGAACAGTACTTTGTTCTCACAAAGATCACAGGATTTTCTCGAAAAAGCAAGTCCAAAATTATATATCCGGCTTGCAAGTCTGCTCTGCAAGACCTGGTTCTGGTTTACATCCCCATCTGGAGATGATGAGTCTTTATTTCGGAACAGTCCTTTCCTTGCTGATGAAACCGAAGTCAGTGCTGTTGACTGGAAAATTCAGCTTATGTTATTGGCATGTAGTTTGCTGCCAATCACACGCAATTTATTTTATAATGTAGAATTGTAGATGATACACTGCATTGATCTGAGGACGGTGTTGCTAGTGGTGAATGTGACAACTTTACAATTGACAACGACGAGAGTCCTGCATAATTGTGTACAATTCTAGTTTGTAACGAAATGCAGTAATTCATCGGATTCGGAATAAGTTGTGATGAAACGTCTCCACAGTAGGAGACTACTGTACAGTATATTAGAAGCACAGCCGACATGTGTTCACAAGTGGAGTTGTGAGCGGCTTATCTGACGTGAGGCCAGCCTGGTCGGAGTCTATCAATATCGCTACACCTAAGCATTGGATATCAAGCTAAGAAGCTTTCTCGAATGTCTATCTGCCTGTTAGTGGTCTGGCGGGCATGCTGTTTTGTCTCTGGTTTACAAATAATGCCTTTTTCTTGAAATACCACTCATGGTGAGCTTGTTTACACGTTACATTGGTGCTAGACTGTGTTTTGATCGATTTCCTGCTGAGTTCAGTAGTTGGTATCGAATATCGCTGATAGCGAGGTTGCTATCTCACTTCCACTACTGTGAAAGCCAGAGTTGAGATACCATTTGTACACCGATTCTAGAGTGTTTGTGATTATCTAATTGACAAGATTACGAAATAGATAATAAGTTAAGCTTATAAGACACGAGATTTAGCCAGGAGATAAGAAGATTTGAAATAATGCCTATTGGTAACACCCTTTAACGGACACGCTGGTGAATGAGTAGGACTGTACACTGGAGCCAGTAGGAAAGGTTCCTGGAGTCGGAGTTATCTGTTGGAATTTTGGATTTTATCAATCTTAACTTGATTTCAATTTCCTGTTTTTAACAGTTATTTATTGGCGACACTTTTTCGTGTTACTCATTATATTAATATCAATGAAAATGAATGAAGATGATAAATCTAATTACCACCGATTTAAAAGCTGGAAACACAAAGGGAGGGATCAAGAAGTAAGTTTTTAAATATGTTAAACAATTAATATCGTCTAATCTAGTGAAATACTGTTACTAAAACTTAGAATTTTTATTTACAGACGATGCGAAGACAACGGAATGAAATGTCGGTAGAATTACGTAAACAGAAAAGAGATGATCATTTATTAAAACGACGAAATGTTCCCATAATTGATGAGAGCTTAGATGAATCTGATCCAGAAACTAGACCGGTATGAAGCTTCTTTGTGGGGTTACAGCTACTTGGGGTACACGCCCTAATCAGGTTTCACTTCTTCACTTGTACCCTACTTTTTATGTTATTTTAAAAATACATCCAGCCTGAGAGACTGGCTTAGTCATTAGCAAGAGTCTCCTATCCAGAAGGTTGTGGCCTTGAATCTCACCTGAGCCACCAGACACATTTACCCAGTCTCACAGTCAACTTAGCTGTTAAGTAGGGTACCGGGGTCACTGCAGCTATGATAGTGACCTTTATTGGGGTTATAGTGACCTTTCGGGTCATTTACCATCTTACCAGCAATACCACTTGATAAGTTCCCGAATATCATCTACTAGGGCTTTCTGAAAGAAATGATTAATTACATCCAATGGTAATTTCAGAAATTCTTTTATTCCTTCAGCACATTGCTCCCTATATTCTGTTACATAATCATCCATTGTCATTACTCATACTTACTCAATAGACGAATCATGTATTATTCTGGTCATACCGCCTCCGGTCTGCGTTGCTGGTCTCATTATGTTGTTGAGTGAAATATTTCGAGCCGTATATTGTTTGGAGGTTCTAGGTAGTAGCATGGACAATATGATGATACTGTTAGATGAGATCATAAATTAAATTGGAGCATGTGCTGTATTTCCTCTCATTCTTACACAGGGTTCTTTGATAAAGGGTATGCTTGAGGTCCTAGCTACAATTGTATGGTAGTGACTAGTGGTAGCTGTTGTAATTTATTGAAAGCTCTTGTGTATACTGAGGGTAATATATATTATATTCGATCATCATGTTCATGTTTTAGTCAACGTCAAAGTTGGAAGAGATTGTTACGAACGCAACCAGTGACGATATCAGCATCCAGCTCAACGCAGTACAGCAAGCAAGAAAACTTCTGTCAAGTGATCGCAATCCTCCAATTGATGACTTGATAAAATCAGGTGAATAATAATTGGAGTGGATATACCAGGGTCCTGGACTAAGGAGCTCGAAAGACCTATACAGAGTAAAAACTAATAGGTTGAAATATAATTAGGAATCCTTCCAATCCTTGTCGGCTGTTTGAAGAGACCTGATAATTCGTCTCTCCAGTTTGAGGCTGCGTGGGCGCTGACCAACATTGCTTCCGGCACTTCAGCTCAAACACAAGCTGTGGTCGATGCAGGTATGGTTTTTGACACTTGACACACATGTTTGTGAATCAGGACTGACTTAATGAGTAAGTTTAATTGATATTATTCTTTACAGGGGCCGTGCCTTTGTTCCTCGACCTTCTCCGATCCGACCACCAGAATGTGTGTGAACAAGCTGTCTGGGCACTTGGAAATATCATAGGTAGATATGCTAGAAAACTATATCTAAACAAGGATAGCCGTGCATCGATTAGTCTAGGTTCAACTTTAAAACTAGTACAAGCACTCGTCGTTTATGACCTATGCAACGCAACTTATGTGAGTCTAAATCTACGACCAGATTGAAAAACCAATTTGAAAACGTTTTTAGCAAGCGGTCATATCGTGCTGGGGTTGTAACTCGTAAAGTTGTTGTATCCAAATTGATGTGTTTGATTTCATCATTAACTTCTAACATGATGTAAGGTAGCATATCACCATGACACTAAACCTTTTTCAGGCGATGGTCCCAAATTGAGAGATGAAGTTATTGCTCTTGGAGTTGTCATCCCTTTGCTGGAATTCATCAATCCAGAGATTCCCATCAGTTTTCTCAGGTTGGTCTCGAAGAAGTGTTTCTCTTACTGACGCCCAGAAATTTAACTATTTTCTTTTTGCCAGGAATGTGACCTGGGTTATCGTCAACCTCTGCCGTAACAAAGATCCCCCTCCTCAGATGGAAACCATTCAAGCACTTCTTCCAGCACTTTGTGAACTTATACACCATCCTGACACTAATGTATGCTTCTACCTCTCTCCGTTAGCTCAATTCCATTGAAAATTTCTCATAAAATTCTTCAATACTTTCTCAGATATTAGTAGATACGGTTTGGGCACTTTCCTACCTCACAGATGGAGGTAACGAACAAATCCAGATGGTCATCGAATCTGGCGTTGTTCCTTTCTTAGTCCCGTTACTTAGTCATCAAGAAGTCAAAGTTCAAGTGAGTGCACCCTATCCTTTTTTTATTTTGACCGTAGTTTTGAAACAAAGTACAGGATAATATGAAAAATTTTGAACTTTAGACCGCTGCTTTGCGAGCTGTAGGAAATATAGTTACAGGAACGGATGAGCAAACGCAAGTTGTCTTGAATTGTGGAGTGTTAGAACATTTTCCTGCTCTTTTGTCTCATCATAAAGAGAAAATTAATAAGGTAACTCATCAAAGATATTTGTAAATGTGATATTACTTTAAACTACATCCCGCAAATACGTAACTGTGTTTATGATAAATTCACTACAGGAAGCCGTGTGGTTCCTGTCTAACATCACAGCTGGGAACCAATCACAGGTGCAGTCTGTTATTGAGGCTGGGCTCATCCCACAAGTAATAATGCATTTGAACAAGGTAACGAACAAACCACAGTCTTGCTCAAGATAAAGTAGGTTCTTGCAACTGATTGTTTATGCTTTCTCTCAGAGTGATTTTCAAACGCAAAAAGAGGCGGCATGGGCCATCAGCAACCTGACCATCTCCGGCAACAAGGACCAGGTCGCTTATGTCGTTCAGCAGGGTGTCATACCACCATTTTGTAATCTATTAACAGCGAAAGACAATCAGGTCTGCGTTTGAATTAATATGCTTGTACTCTTTATCTAGCGCATTATATTTTTCCTACATTCAATGCATTTTTCTGACTGTAAAAAAAACTATTACAGGTTGTACAAGTTGTATTGGACGGCATTCACAACATACTCAAAATGGCAGGAGAAAATGACACAGTTGCAAATTTGATTGAAGAATGTGGAGGTAAGCTAGATTAAAGTAGTAAATTGAACGTTAGAGTATTAAAAGTTAACAATAATAAAAAAATATTCTTTGTCAAACTCAGGCTTGGACAAAATCGAATCATTGCAGAATCACGAGAATGAAGACATTTATAAGCTGGCTTATGAAATAATCGATCAGTTTTTTTCGGGAGATGTGAGTAGTTATGATTGGTGTATAATTAGTTTGAGTTTAAGAAAGTATTCAGGCTGTAATTTAAATCTTTGTGAGGCCTAGTTCAAACAATTTTCAGGATTTTTTTGAATGATTTTGTTTCATTAAATAGATCCTTTATAATCCATCCTTGAACTAACTATATCTCGTGCATTGTTCGACAGATTGAAGAAGATCTTGCCCCAGAGAATGCGCAAGGGTTCCAGTTCGATCCAACTGTCACTCTCCCTCCCGACGGCGAATTCAAATTTTAATAAAAGTAAATCCTTTTGCTCTCCAGCCGCACTTGTTATTTCCAAAGAGTGTTTGTGAAATAAAACGAAAATCTGGATAGCAACCACACTTGAGAACGTGTGCATGATCGAGAGAACGTGTTTCTGTTTTGCCAGAGGTGATGATGTTGATTGTGTGAGTGAGTATGCTCTTCAGTGATATGTGTGTGCGGTGCATGATGTGATTCCCATGAGATGAGATTGCATGTCGGCAACTCGATGCGACAAGAGCCGGCTTGGATTCGCCCCCTGGCGGACTGTTTTTAACCAAAAGTGAATTTTACCATTTTCTCCACCGTGGCAGTAGATGTTAATATTCATGACGTATGATAGGACAATTCGTTTGGCGATGTTTGGTAGTAGAAATTCCTTATTCTGTTCTTGTTGTTGTGATTGAATTTTTTTACTACCGTCATCTGTAATGTGTGCGTGGTCTGCATTCATTTTATTACCTTGTCAATATGTATAATAGTTTGCTTTTAAATTTTTCAACTCCTGCAATGAAGAAGAGTTCACCTTTCACCTTTAATTTACAGTAACTACATTCATCAGAAACACACCTATCATGGCTAAGTATCTGCGTTGGATATTCCATTATAAATAAACTATTTCTTGGTTAAGATATAGGAAGGTCATAGTAACACAGGCACTGAGTTAGACTATTGCAACAGAGTGAAGCGATTAGATTTGTCCTCATTTAAAGGTTGTAATTTATTTTAATTAAGACTGAAATTGATGCCAAATCCAATCAGGTTAATCTCCTTAGAAATAGTGTTATCATCCCTTCGCATGTTTGTCATCCAATGTTTCATTTGTACAGGAAAAAAAATCTGTTCACCCTTAATTCATTGTCTTGTGTCAATGTTTGTTATTTTCTAAAGTTTGGTGCTTGCAAATCATCGATAGTTTGCATATTAATAATAAGATTTTTAATATCAATTTGTTCAGCATTGTTATTTTAATCTGTCACTGCTTGATAGCCGCCTTACCTATATAGGTTGTTTGAATCATATTCAGTATTATCGTTAATTGGAGGGTCCTGTATTTGATTGTCATTTAAACTTGAAACAATGGTATGTATGGTATACTGACTGCCAAAGGTACAAAAACAACCACCATTCTTGTGTGCAGAGCATGTAAAGCCGGTTAAATACATTTTATCACTATCAGTTGTATAACACGTCGATGAATACTGTTATTATTACTCGTGTTTACTCATTAGATTCTATTATTCGAAAAAGGCAAGTACCGTACTGTTACGCCAAACATCCCATTAGCGAGTTCAAAGTCCAGCTCTTGCTGTTTGTTTGCGCGTTTATCGGATAAAAAAAATTAGTAGCACAAAGAATTATCTTTCGGAATGAGCAAATAAGTCGACAGTCTAGTTAGTTAAATGGCTTACAACGTACGTTATTGGATCGGGACTCAATCAAGAAAATTGTCAGTTGTCTGTAGATCAAGATCACGTATGCACAGATCTTTCTGCAAGGGAAGTATGAACAAGAAGTTCGCTTATGCTATACTCGGATTTCTTTTTGTATGTCTGGTCTTAGCAACTTTACAGTGCAATATTTGTGAGTATTAATGTTTATCACAAGCGTTACCAATGCCGAAAAGCTGTACAAGTCATATTTAGCTATGATTGACGGCGTTCCAGCTCATTAGTGCCACCTTTTAACTTAAAGAACTATTTTCAACTTTTCAGCATCAACATCCAAATTTTCCTTAAAATTGAAAAGAGACAACGTGCCGAGCTTTATAAGAGATTTTTTCTTTGCCGTTGAAGAGGTATGTTTCGAAATTCAATAATTTGTTCCGTAGATTAAGTTGTATGAATTTGGTAATAATTTAAGTCGAAGGGAAGTTCTTTTGAGGTAGCGAACGAAAATATTTTCTTTGTCCCTTTTGTTTATCACGCTGGTATACATCGTATTGTCATGATTCACTGTTATCGATAGTAGTGATAATCGCGTCGGCATTGCGTCAACTTTTCTCTATTAGTGTGAGCCTAGGATGTTGTTTACTCTGGCAGTGAAATAGTAATTATGCTGTTATGAAATCACCAGTACCAGCATTTAGTTGTGTTTAAATTTGGCTCGAACTTGGTCAACTCGATGTTTGGGTAATGTCCCATATGAATATATATAATTTCCAACCCATTTGTATACCAAATGTTTATTGTTTCATAGCTGCATATGGGTATTGTGCAGTATCTTTAGGAAATCAGAAGATGTTTATTACATGAGAAACAAGTATTTATGTTAAATCTCCCAACTGCAGGAAAACAAACTGGATAACGATATGGCAAGCAAAAATCAGCCTTGTACCAAACATTTTTCCCTGCTGGAGTTGTCGAGAAAATTTATTGCGTGCGCAACCAGTGACAAAAAGCTTGAAGTCGAATTAGATATCTACATCAAGGCGTGGCATGAACTTGAAAGGTAACTGATATAATTACCTCGTAGATCCAGGTATTGATTTTTCTGTATTATATTGATTGTTTATAGGTTTTTAACATCAATGGGAAAAGCCTTCACTTTTGTGAGCGCGGATGTCGTAGAGAAAATCGGGATATTGGAGGAATTCAGAAAGTCCGATGAAAAGGATAAATATGAAACCATAGAACAAATGATAATATATGAAAAAGAAAATAACCTTATTAATTACAATGAAGCTCCTTCAAAAAAGGTTTGTATTGGTACCTCATTATACGATGATATAAGATGAACTTTATATCAGGTTGTTTGCCATGAAAGTTGATGTTTTTAAAAAGGTGAAAGCTTCAGGAACAAGGACTTTGTTACGATTGCATAGAGCACTGAAATTTTTGCTCTTGTTTTTGGAGAAGATTGGTAAAAATGAAGACGAGGGAAAGGTATCTGTCATGGGATATAATGCATATCATGCATCTCCAATGTCAAGGTAAAATTTGATTTGAAAGTGTCTTCTCCTTCCATGCAATATGGTATCTCAACTTGCTTGTTATTATGCTCAAGTTACCATCCGTGGATTGTACGCAAGGCTGTTGGGCTCGCCGTTTATATGTTGCCGGACCGGGAAAAATTTATCAAGCAACTTTGCCAGAATCTTAGCGAAGAGGAAATGGTTACCACTCTTGTTACAACATCAGAAAGCATGGATGCAGTTTTTGAATACACACAAGCTCTATACAGGTATTAGTTTTGCTATACTGTGAAGGATTGAGTCGTGTTGATTAGGTATTAAATTACTAAATTACTTAACTATTTTTCAGCAAATTCGAAGTTACAGAAGTGCCTTGATTTTGCCATGGATAATATTTACTGTGAGATTGTTGTTATCTGCTCAATGGAATGTTTTATTAGAACTCTAGCCTCGAACGATATCGGAAATTGCTGTGTTACCTAAAGAGTCAATGTATTATTCATGATCTTCTGTACAATTAATGGATGTAAAATGCTCTGCGCTAGCCTAGGTTTATTAACAGCGATCCAGGCAGAAAATTTATTACATTTTAATGATTCCATGGTTATTTTTCCCGGGATATTGCCTTTTCTAGCAATGACACGTTCAAGCACTGGCTTTTAGTATATAAAAGACAAGCAGCATCTTCATCCCTTTCTTATGACCCAAAACAGCCCTCAACTCAAGCCTGGCAATATTTTTAAGATGAGGAAAAGAAATTTGATCTTTGTACCTGTGTAAGGATTTTTTTTCCTATTTACTGGAGTCTTTGTCCTTTCCTGTAATATATGTGTAATTATTTCTAGGCAATGTCTTGTTTCTCATATATCTTTTTTGTTGCGTGCATTGTGCAATAATGATTATTGTATTATAAAAAGTATCTTATTTCTGCGTTATATCATTTTAATTCTTTAAGATGTGTACAGTACTAGACTGTGTGCTTCCCCTTGACGGGATGAGTTATATTAGTGGATGTCAAGTTCTAATATTTGAGTACACCACAATTCTTCGATTTTGTGATACTACCATTTCTTACATTTATTTTTTATTTTTGATAACTGAATTTTAAGAAAGTTATAACAATAATTAGTTCTATTGTAATTGAAATCGTGGAAAATGCCTTGTCAGTATAACCATTTGTCACGTCAAGTCGTAAATCCTCTCGTAGTTTTGTGTCATACCGTAGAAGATGAAGCTTTGAGAAAACTTGATTACATTGATTGAGCAGAGTCCATTTTCCATTTCCATCATTAATAATTATCTGAAACTAGTTTGCAGAGAATGAACAAATAAATGCTGTATGTGATGTGTGTAAGCGTGGCCATTATAATGTGTACCTGTGTCTCTGAGACTATGATAAAACGGTGATCAGAAGGTACCAGGTAAATCGTCTGATTAAGAAATATAATCGCCTTGTAATTCTAGTCATTTCACGTTTTGTTGAATTCAGTTTAGGTTATTCACCGATAAAAACATTATCAATGGATTGTGTATGAAAGTAAAGTTGAAGCTTATATCTAGAGGTAATCGAGGGGTTGAAGTTCATATGCCTCCGCACGTTGATTTTTCTTCGTTTCCTTGGTTTATTTGGTACTAGTTATTGGGAAATTAAGGTATTCAATCAATATAGTAATTGAAAGACTGAAAAGTCGCAGTTCTCAGGAATGTTTTTGCAACGTTGAATGAAAATTGACCGTATTCGTTGGGATCTGTAAAATTCGTATTTCGCTGTAGCTATTTCGATGTCCCGGTTTTTCCAAAGAACAATGGATGCCAGGCTGAGTGTTTGTAATTCTATTCATGTAACGTTGCTGTATTTGTAAGTGTTTTCGAGCAATTGTATTCATATGAATGCTACAATTCACCTTACATAATCATTAAGTACTATGCCGGCTAAACGTAAAATTGTCAGGGAGGGCCAAGATTCGCCGTACAGTAAAAGATCAAGACGTACGAAGCCGAACCAGGTATTTGAATTCGAATTATCTTTACTATTTCCAAGGTTCTAATACATCATTATTCCATTGTAAGCCATATTTCAATATAATTTGGTCGTTTGAATCTATTTCTGCAATTTTTTACTGCCAGACCGAAATTTCTGAGAACATACTTGACATCATAAGATCACATCAGGATGAGGATGGTCACTGCGTTGCAAGCACGTTCAATAAAGTTCCTTCAAAAAGGTGAGATTCAAATTCCTTCTGGATACTGGTTTGGTGTTTTGTGGTTCATCTGAAAACTCTAACTTAAACTAGTACCTCCACCTACATATAATATATTGTATAATTCTAGGCAAAATCCAGAGTACCATGAAGTTGTCCTGGAGCCGATTGACTTAACTAGGATAAACCAGAGATTGAGAATGGACGAGTACAGAGATGTTGAATCACTGACGGCCGATATTGATCTGCTCGTCAACAACACAAGGAAGTTTTATGATGTAAGATTGTTACTAATGTCAAAGTTCTGAATTGTCACATGCAGATGATACTGTTATTGCATGTGTATTGCTTGGTGTAGTATTACTTCTATATTCTGATTAATAGTTGTTTCGAAAAACCTTCCTCGATATTTTAGACATACTGGGAAGAGCTATGAAAGTGCCAGAGAAGTAATTAAAGTTTCTCCAACTAACTATATTTGTCATTTTATAGGAAAATTCAGACGAATGTAAAGATGCAACCGCTTTGTGGGAATTGTATCTCGATACAAAAGCAAATTCCCTGTCATCAACAGTCCCAGAGACCTCTGTCGCAGCACAGCGTCAAGAGGTAGTCTCACCATTAAGTGCATTGCTGAACTATTTTATAATTTTTATGTATTCAGTACCGAGATGACTTGCCCACATAGATCTCATTCAATAACAAGGTTGTAATGGTCGGCTTATATATTATTCTCTTTGTTTAATGCAGACTGTCAGTGAAGAATTGTACAGTAAGATGGATGAAATCTACAATGCATTACTTGCAGAGGTAGATGAAGAAGGCCAAGGACTCAGCGATATGTTTTTGATACTACCGAATGAAGATGTGGGTTACACTAGTATAACATAGACATATAGAATATATTGCTTTACAGATTCCTCACCAGAAGGTGATTTAATCAACCATTGGAATCTGTTATAGACATATGAATAATAATGTAGACAACTGATATCATATGGTAATTGAATAATTTATGATCAAATTACGGTGTTAGAATATTTTTTCTTATCACCTACATCCCAGTGACAATTCTCAGGAATGGAACTCACTCGTAAGACCTGGAAATCGTGTACTGTAAATCGGATACTATATACATAGCTATTAGCCCCAGACTAATTTAGTTTCATCCTCTTTTTTGTAGGAATATCTAGACTATTACGAAACAATCAAAGAACCGATCGATTTGACCATAATCGGTCAGCGCATTCGCAGTCGTGTATACAAGTCTTCGCAAGATTTGGAGAAAGACCTTTTGCTTTTGATAAAGAACGCAAAATCCTACAACGAACCGAGCTCGAAGGTAACACTATTTCAAAATGAAGCTAGCACCTTAGATTTCTATTTATGGTTTGTATTTCTTCCCAGATCTATAGCAATGCAGTAGCACTGAAAAAGGCTTTGAAGGAAAAAATGCAGGAGTCGGAGAAAGGGCATATCATAGAAAATTCAGGAGTAAAAACAAGCGCGAGACTCAAGTTAGTTGTTGTATCTGACTGTTGGTACAATGAATGACAATGAAATTCTTTATTGAATAATTTTTAATTGAAACAGGCAAAGAAACTCCACAAAATATGACAGTGACTCATCATTGAAGAGACAGGATGCCGTTGACTTTTCTGTCAGTTGATTAAATTATATATTTTCTTTTTAAGGAACAAGCTTATTCAAATGAATTCATTCTGAGAAAATATTTTTATTTAAGGAATCGATGGTACGTAGTAGCAGATCGCAACCGCTACTGGAAGCTTCCATCACGAGTACTCTGAAAGGAAGAGAAGGTTTGCAGGTAAATATATATATGCTTATATGTAGATAATGTCTTGTAATATAGGTGAATCTCTTAATTAATATACATACTCAAATATTCAGGCAAAACTTTACAATGATGTTGTCAATTATCGAACCTTTGTCGGTCACTCAATATCGGATGCTTTTGTTCGACTACCAAACAAGCACCACTATCCGGCCTACTATGAGGAAATCGAAAACCCAATTTCGTTGAAAACTATAAGGAGGTTTATTCTTGCAAAAAAATATGAGGTAATCTTCATTACTAACTTGATAAATAGAGTTTTGAACGGCTGTTTCAAAGTGAAGTCGCTGGTTCATTGATTGAATTTAAATGCGTTATCACAGTTACCAACCAATTAATGTGAATCAATTTTTACAGTCAATCACAGATTTGGCCATGGAACTTCATCTCCTGTTTAAAAATGCAATGCAGTACAATAAGGAGAACTCACAGATCTACAAAAATGCTGACACTCTACAAAAGTTTATGGAAAGTAGACTAGAAGCCTTCAAGAAACAAGAGGTCTTTTCACTCGTTCCACGACCACTTATTTGTTCCAAATGTTCCAAACTGAATTATTTTTGTTTTTGTAACATAGAGCGAGATTATAGTTTCTGAAGAGGAGAGTGAGGTTGAAAGTGGGGAAGAAAGGGAAGATGAGGAGGAGGAGGAGGACGAAGATGATGAAGGAGAAGGAGAAGAAGAAGAGGTGGCAGAAGCATCTGGAGAAGAGGAGGCAACTGGCGAAGAGAAAAAGAAAAGACGGAGGAGGAGTGATTTTGGAGTGAGTCGGGTAAATCATTTTCTATTTGCATTGTATTTTGCTCTGTAGAGAATACTGTAAAATCCCTCTGATCCGGTACTCGAATATTTAGAACTCTCAAGCAACTGACACCTTTATATTTTACATCTTTAGAAAGGGAAAGGTCAGATACAAAAGGAAAAATCAAAATCATTTCAGGAACATTTACGTGATCGACTTCGTTTGCTGTATAATACTGTGCTGGAGGCCAAAGATGGAGGTACAAGTCTACTTATACTATCTGTATTCAGAACGGATTTTAACTTCTATCTCTTCCATCACTAGATCGTAACATAATCGAACTGTTCATGGAAAAGCCGTCCCGTAAAGATTATCCAGATTACTTCAAGCTTATTCTGGAACCAATAGACATGAAGATGATCGAAAAGAAAATCAGACAAGACAAATTTTCTACGGTGGCTGCACTCATCGAGGATTTCAATCTGATGTTCAATAATGCTGGTCATTACAATGAGCCAGGTTCACAGGTACAAATACATTATAGTATGTGCATTTGTTGCTTAAGCCAAGGAAGGAAAATTGCATCCGAATTTTGTTGCACAAATTAAATGTCGCATATCATATTATATGTCATTTAGTTAGGTTCACATTAATTTCATATCAAGCTTTCATTTTTTTATCATTAGTATTGATAATACTCTTTTGCTAGGTGTATCAAGATGCTACTAAATTACGCGAGATCCTCGGGGAAAAGCAGAATGAGCTCCCTCCACTTTTAGCAGCAGACACCACGCTGAGTACAAGTGTCAAAACCGATGCTTCAAATCAGAAATCGGTAAGTTTAATATTTGTTTGTCATCGACATCATATTCCTAATGTTTTCCTGTTGTCCATTCCTAAAATAGATTAATCCACTCATCAAAAACATGGAAGCGGTGTACCAGAAACTGAGGATTCACCAGGACGTAACCGGACGTGAAATTTGCGAAATATTCAACAAACTGCCCAGCAAGCAAGAACTTCCAGACTATTACCAAGTCATTAAGAAGCCGGTTGACATGGATCGAATTCTTCAAAAGATACAGGTAGACTTGTATTAAGTATTTTCCATTTACAGTGGTTGTTTATGTATAGTATATTTCAGGTAGTGACATCAATGTAGTTTGTGTTCAAGTAACCCATATTTTCCTATGTTCAATTTTGTTGTATAAGCAATCTAACAGTTTTTGTTTTTTTGCAGGGAAACAACTATGCCAATATGAATGAGTTTATGGCAGACATTGTGTTAATGTTTGAGAATGCATGTGCCTACAATGAACCAGGCTCTGTCATCTACAAGGATGCTCTTATTATGCAGGTAATAGAAATCATTGTAAAGATTAAAATCTTCTATATATTATAGAGCCGTGGACAAGTACTTTATTTATACATATATATATATATAGTACACTCCCTCCTATCCGGGACACCACTGGGACCGGAGGGTTGTCTGATAACTGAATATTCTTTGTATATGATCATGCCTCTTCAAAATTTCCATGCCACCTTACAACATATATATGCATTAGTATTATCATTGGTATTCTAAATATAGTAGGAATGAGAGAAAATTGATGTCATTATTGTTAATAGTTAAACAAACAAGCAAGCTCCCTTAAATATATTACAGGAGCTCACCTGTAATTCCAGAGTGTCCCAGTTGTTCTGAAGGTATCAATTCAGTTAGTTATACTAATGCATTATTGTCCAACAATAAATATTTTCATTCAGAAATTGGCTGTTGACACTTGTGGTGAAGTGATGGGAAGTGGAGTCGTACCTGATGTTCAGAAGTTCTTGCAGGAGATGTTAACAAGTCTCTTTGTATCCGTTATGAACCATCAAGATGAAGACGGAAGGTAACTGTAAAAATTCACAAGTGTTTTTCTTATTTTTTGTTTCCTTTGCTGTATTATATATTTATATTTTATAATGCTTTACACAGGTGCTACAGTGACTCCTTGACCTTGTCTCCTGCGGGTAGAAATGGTGAGCTTTATATTTTAAGCTTTGTAGGAGGATTTAGATGAATATTTACTCAAACCAGTTGCACAAAACTATGGTAACTGTGCTTATTAGATTGATTTATTTAATTCAACATGAGCTGATATGAATTGCAACAAAATATTTATATATGACTTCAATCTTTATTCAGTATCTTTTTACTGTTGCTAGCCTTGCACATTAAAGTATTAGATGAATTTTTCTTTTCTAAAACACTCAGAAACTGCAAAGACAGAATCACCAACCGTAGCAATTGAAAATCAAGTGCCGCCTGCTGTAGAGGTAATGCTAAATTCTTAATTCTGAATACTTTTCATGACTATGGATTTATGTGATTTATTTTTGCTGAGAGTTATATATTTAATAGCCACTTTATTGTACGAATTTTATCAGAATAAGCCAGAAAACAAATTATCATTGGAGGCAATCCGTCGAAATCTGCATGCAAGAAGGTATAGGAGATTGGATGTCTTCCAAGAACAGATGTTTCAGGTTTTTGAGAACGCTCGCAGCAACGATCGAACTGATTCAGAGGTGACGATATAAATTGTTCTTGATAAACCTTGTGCAATACAAACTGGGCTGTTGAAACATTCTCCAATTTTTTATACCACGACTCTTAACACATTATTTGCCTTTGAACTGACAAATTAATAATTGTTGAAACTGTCATCAGGTATATGAAGATGCTGTCGAGTTGCAGAGATTTTTTATAAAGATCCGGGATGAGCTGTGTAAGAACGGAGAGATTCTTATGTCTCCTGCTCTGACATTTACTTTTAAACGACTACAGGTTGAACTGGATGCAGAAAAACAGGTATATTGCATTGTTTCTACCAATATTGTCTGTTAAGTTAAAACCTTTCACCATGTTTATAGGAAAAGCTTCCTGGTGAGAATCAGGAAGATGAAAAAGTAAAGGAAGAGGGAAAAGAGATGAGAGAAGCAGTTCAAAGGTCAACTTCCAGTGAAGGAATGGATTATCAGGTAAAAATTGTCTTCCCTGCAACATTTTTGTCGTTCTACTATATCTTTTGATGAAATTGGATGTTTTATTTAGGGCATCACTTACCAGGCTGGAGATTTTGTTTATGTGGAGGACTCGGAAGAAAGTAGCGGGGGTCATCCCCCTCACGTGGTCTGCATAGAAAAGTTATATCAAGGAGAGGAAGGGGAACAGAGGATGTACGGTGTCTGGTTTTTTCGTCCGCAGGCCACTTATCACCTCGCGTCCAGAAAATTTCTTCTTAAAGAGGTTTAACAATGCTTCTTGGGGCGTTAGTAGTGAATGAATCCATATTTTTTTCAGATGTTTATTGTTGAATGATAAATTTTTCAAGGTGTTCAAGAGTGATTACTACAACACTGTTCCGGTGAGCAGAATAAGAGGAAAATGTTTTGTCATGATGGCAAAAGATTATTTCAAGCTAAAACCTGTTGGTAAGATTTATGCATTCAAATTTTTCGAGAATAGGTTGAACATCCATTACTGGCATCTATCTTTGGTTCCAAGCCCAACCAAACCTTTACCATATGTATGTCCTGTAACTAGCTCAAAATCATGCCTGATTAAATGAGGTTATGGACATATAATGTTCAACCTGTATATTATTTGTTATTTTAGGTTATAGTGAGGACGATGTGTATGTGTGCGTTTCTCGATATTCAAGCAGGCAAAAGTCATTCAAGAGAATCAAACTTCTCAATCTTCCTGCTAACAATACCAAGATTGTGCCAAGAGAGAAGCAACTGGTTCCAGTCAGAGTTTCATCTGTCTACTCAGATGATAGGAAGGTTGTATTTTTAATATTCACGAAAACTTGCCTTTAAGATTTGAACTCCACGTTACACTGTTTTACAGGATGAAATGGTAGACAAGACAATTGCATTGGGACCTTTGGTGACGGATGATGTGCCCTGGCCTACAAACATCATAGATGTCGAGCGAGAAAATATAGTGGTTGAAAATGTAGCAGAAAATACAAATCAAGGTCCTTTTAATGATATTATATTTTAGATACCACCCGTTTCTATGCTAGTCAAACTAAACATCTTTATTTTACCTTTTTAACAAAGGTAATATTAATTGTAGTAAATCCATAGGCCACATATGTGAAGATTGAGATACCTTTGTAACTGCATTCTAAGTTGAAAGTTTATACCGCATTCACTTACAGTACAATGTATTTTTCTTTACCATGAAGCCCAGCAAAAATTCTACCTTCAATATATCATCAACAGACTATGCTTGAAAGTTGGTGATTGTGTGTATGCTAGCCAACCAGGTACAGATCAAAGATTAAAGGTCAGCTTTTATATTTTGAGTATTTAATGTAAATTAAATTTCTGAATGAGAACTGGTAGCTTAAGTCCATTGAACTTTGTCCAGATAACTTTCAGAAATTTTGACTTTGCCTTTACATTGAATTTCTCTGTGAAATTTCCATCATGAAATGTACAAAGAAACTAATGGATAGAACTAATGATTGTATCTTTGCTTGTGTAGATTGCAAGGATTGAATCAATTTGGACAGATATGAGCAACATGGCTTGGTTTCAAGGATCTTGGTTTGCTCAACCTGTTGAGATTGAACATGAACCAACAAGAATGTTTTACAAGTATGTGTCTTTCAATCTGTTAACCATCTGACGGAGCAAAATTCCCTTTGTTTCATGTCAAAAACTGCTTTACATGTCATCACTGTTTATTGCAGGAATGAAGTTTTTCTTTTCTCTTTCAATTCTCCCGGAGAGGAAGCAACCACTGCCACGCGTGAAGCGACGCCATTGTCGTGGGCAGTGGGTCGTTGTGCTGTACTTTCTGTACGAGAGATGGCGCAGTGTCGCCCTACCGAGATCCCAGAACAGCACATACATGTATGTGAATCAAGGTATTTGTCACAGGAGAAGATGATCAAGAAAATCAAAGGTGCTCTGAAAAAGCCTTCAGTCACTCACAAGGTAAGCTGTTAATTACTCTATGTAATTATAATAATAACAGTGTAATTTTATTATGTTATAGATATATTTAATATATTTAATATTGCAGACACAGAAATAGGCTTTGTCGCTGTTTTTTTTTAGAAATATCAGCGGCAGAAGAAGAATTGGTACTTTTGGAGTTCAAAGGTTAAGCAAGTAACAGATGAGATCAGCTCTTTATTTATCTTTTGTATCTACACAGTGTAGAACATGCAGGAACAGTTCAGACTAATTAAAGATTATCCATCATGAAGTTTACGAAGTTTGTGTCTTAAAAAGTGGTATTAAATGTATAGTTAAAATTATACAGAGGTTATTCCTTCTGAAGTTGCATGAAAATACTTTTAGTTTTAGGTAGTTTTAGACTAGTGCTGGGCAGAAACACCTTCAGTACATCAAACCATTTATTCGTCCTTTTTTGGTTTCAGGTTGTGGATGATGAGGTCTACTACTTTAAAAAGCCCCTCAACATCCAGAAAGAGATCTCACCCCAACTTGCTGCTGCTGTTCGTCAAGAGCTCCACGACAGAGAGGAAGAAATGAAGCGTGAAATTGAAGAAAACAGAAGAAAAGCAATGCAGGTATTGTAGATAGGAGCTTGATTTTTAAAATGGTATATATATTTTGTCGCACATTTTTAAGACTTACAACACCATATTCTTGCTCAGATGCAGCCCAATCCTGGTATGATTGTCCAGCAAAGCTATCAGCATCCGATACAGCCAGGCGATCCTCGTTTCATCGGTCAGCAATACACTCACTATCAACAGCCCATGCAGCAGCAACAATATGTAGTTCAGCACGGAGTTCAACAGCAATACATCGTGCAGACGAACCCATCCCAGCAGGTTCAACAGGGTATCCCGATGCAGACCTACACCCATCACCAATACACACCCGGGACACAATACACTGTTCAGCCTCAACTGCAGTTGCAAGTTCACCAAGGCATTTCTCCTGGCATGGTCCAACATGCCCAGCCACACATTCAAGCGGTGTACCAAGGTGTCCCAGTGCAACATGTGTACCCTGGACAGACTGGCATACCCCAAGTTGTGCAGGTGGTTATTCATATTTCATACTAAAGTTAATATTAATTCAATAAACCTAATGAAATAATTTTCAGTCACCGTTACCAAACGTTGTGCGGCAAACGGAAACCCCTGTGGACAGGGTCGCAACCCCTAACAGTTCTAGCTCGGGAACGCCGACAGCTCCTAAGAAGAAAGGTCGCGGAGGTCATTCGACTGGCTACATTCTTTTTGCCAGTCAGTGTCACCCAAAGATGAGAGCTGAGAATCCGGACATGCCATTTGGAGACATCAGTAAACTGGTATTTTACTGTACTTTAAATTCTATAAAGTCTATAAAGTTTTAGACCAGTTTGAATTTATATCAGCGAAGTTCTAATCCAGTTGAAATCTTCCATATATATTGTAAGATGATAGTTTCGATTTCGATGTCTATACTGCATGATGGTTGTTTCTGTTTTATTTTAATATATTTCTATGAATTATTTACAAGGTTGGTGAGGAATGGCGAAAGCAAACCGATGAAAAGAAAAGAGAATTTGAGGAAAAAGCAAGAGAACTGACAGCAAAAGCGGAGGCGGAAGGAAGACCTCTGCAGGGAAAGAAGAAAAAAAAGCAACAAATGCGAAGAGAAATGGAAGAAGCTCAACAACAACAACAACAGCAACAGCAGCATCAACATCCTCCTCCTCAGCCACATGTTGTAATGCAACAGTCAACAGGTAAAAAATAAGAATAGTAATCTCAGTGCAAGCAACAATAAAAACATCACACGTGATTGTAGTAAAGACCCCTCAAGTGTTCACATATCCCCTTCGGATCAAACCAATGGGCTCTATAAAAACTCTTGTTCTACGGAGTTGTATTTTTTGAATTGCTTGTTTATATTTGGCTGCAAAAGTCAGATTTACTACTGCTTGTAGCAATGTATTTCTTCTGGTAATGATAATGGCTCTTATTTTCCAGCGACGGGACAGGTTGTTATGTCTCAGGGACATTACGGCCAGCCAACCCATTATCATCCACAAGCCTTCCAGCAGCAACAGCAGCCTGGTCTTGTTGCAACTCCTCAACAATCAGTGGTCACTCCATCTCACAGTCTTTCTTACAATCCGAATCAGGCACAACAGATTATTTCTACTCCAGCCGGTCCAGTAGCTGCCCAGTCTATTGGTCAACAGTTTATCAGTCCCGGCCAGACGTACATTGCCGTCAATCAACCTTCTGCGGTGGTGCAGGTACCGTAATCTTTATTAATTATTCCCATATCTATGAATAAGTTCACCGAATTTCGAAATTTCACATTGCAAGATTCAATGATATTTGAATTTCATTCTCTTTCTAGACAAACATTCTACAAGGAGCTGCCCAACCTGCTGGTCTACGTCGTGGACCCCTTTTTGTCAAACCCCCATCGAAGGTGCAAAGAGTATTGCATTCAGAAGCCTATTTACGATACATTGAAAGTAGGTTATACTGGTTTGTTTAAAATAAGATTCGATTTGTGATTCGTTTTATATTTAAAAGTGAAGAATCATTGATATATTGATCTTAAAAAAAACTTGTGTATTCAGGTCTTGAAAAGGGAAATAGAACTATAAGCAACTGGGAGAAAACAGTTTCTGTGCAGGAGAAAGATGTCCAGCTCACTCAAGATGATGCCAAGAAGTTAGTGTCTTATGTGTCTTTGAATGTCTCTTGATCTGAAACTATAATATACTATTTCTCTGTTAAAGATTGCCTGTACACTGGCTTGCAAATGGAGCTGGAAAGCATGGAACCATCAAAACTGCTTTATGGTCTCTTCGGGATCTCATGCTGAAAGATGCGCTGGCAATCAAAAATCATATGTGATATTGCTTCTGAAATCCATATCATCATATTCCTGTACAAATTGATTTAAATATGGTTACTTTTGTGTAACTAAGGAATGTCTCAATATTTAGCTCTGTTATGTATAATTTGTTATAAATAAAGTACCAGTTTGTTGGAGAAATTTAATTCATGTCGAAACTTACACCCCGCAGTACTAGTACAAGCAAGGGAAGGTGAGATCAAAGTTGAAAGGTTTGTGTCAAAGGTTAGGTGAAAGTTCAAATGATTTTCAAGATGGCGGCTTCCAATAGCAGCGGCGCGTTGGGACAGAGCTGTTCTCCCTTCTATTTAGGGATTCAAGGAGTGTTGAAAAGCTGGACAGCGTTTCAGGTTGGTTAAAAGGAATACTATTTTTATGCTTTATTGTAAAATAAGGCGTTAGAATTGTTACAGCAACAAAATATTTGCTATCATTCCTCAAAGTGCTTATACGGTAATATTTTTTGTTTGTTTTAGTTGGCTGTTTCACATGGCTTTGGTGGTTCTGATTCATCTGAAAAGGCGCAATGGCTAGTAGGAGTTATAGAAAGTTATTTCACTGATAACGGTAATACCTGTGATTTGAAAATCAAAAGTTATTTTCTGTGTACTGGATCGACACACATACGGATGGTACGATCTCGAGCACCATCTAGCGGTCCTTTTTGATTGCCGATATAAATATGGTTGTGTGAAATGAAACAAGAGTTTGAAATTCAGTTTAATTTATATTGAGGTAAAATGACTACACATTCCTAACCCTCCATTCAAACACAACCATGTTACACCCTCGAGCTAACCCTATTAACAGCAAAGTACAGTGTATGGGGTGGGCCAATTTAGGGTGAATTGTTGTAACATAACAAATGCCTATGTGTGTCAGCATACACAGAAATTATTGGAAGATTATCACTTTGAATTTCCTTCCTTCGTGAATTCCTTGTTCCGGTATTTTATATGTAAATTATATATATAGTTATGTAAATTTCATGCCCAAATCCTCTTTTAGATGATCTTGAACGATGGGAATTAGAAGATTTTATTTCTCAAATCATGAATCAAGAATTTAATACAGTCTTGGAAGATGATAGCATGCAGAAAGTAAGTATTGGAATCCATCTATATATCCAGGTTGAGCTAGTTTCCATTTTTCATGCGTTCTCTACTACTTAGAAGGTATAGTATTAATTGTTGATTAGACATCAATGCGTATAGTGACTTTTGAGGCACCCTACATAGTTATAAATGACTTCTTTTAATTGTGTGAAATTGTTTGACAGATAGCAGAAAAACTCTTAGTTTTATATGCTCTGTGGTCAAAGAATCGTCTAAATGAGATGCAAGCGTATCTGAATACTCTTCCTCAAGTCAATCTCTCCGAGTGCATGGAGGACGAACGAAAACCTGTGAGTTTTTAAACTATTTTACTGCCAGTTAATTTTGCATGTTAGTGTTATTGTTGATATCTGAGAACTAGACTAGGTATTTGTGTTAGCCATGAGAATACTAACAATTAGTGACAGAAGCAAGAAACAGGTAGGAATGATTTATTAAGCTGTTTAAGGTTGTTCTAGATTGTTATTTTAAGTTTGTGTTGTGACATTATTTATTATTTTTGCGATATTATTTTTATAGGATTTATATGTAGGATTAAAGATTATAGATTATCATGAGGGTTTAGCATGGTTTATATTTGTTACTGACAAGAGATGTTGCATAATAACTCTTGGATAAATCCAAGTTGATGTTGGTACAGAGTTAGATCACAACTTATTATCAGATTTTATAAGCTGAAGATTAACTATTGTATGATTAGATAGGACTATTTGGTTAACTACGTCACGAAAGAATGTAAAAAGCGAGAACTCTCAGGAGATTTTCATCAGTAAAACTCCCACTTGTAACATTGTTTTAACTAGTCTATGCGACTCGTAAAAAATAATGGGATAATAATATTTATTAATTAGATCACATAATTTTATTTAGTGAGATTAGAATGCACCATTATTAAATATTCCGGGATATTTCATGAGAAGCGAGAGCACAATAGAAGACAATATATATATATATATATATATGGGTGGTGTAAGTTATTATAGAAAGTGATAGATTACCTGTGAATATGTATCATGTGTACGAGTAGGCTTACACTGTAATTGACTCATTAGTTTATTTTAATTTGCTGTGAGAAATTAAGCTATGAACTCTGTATCAAAGTCTGTAGTCTTACTACTTTGTTGATTTAATTCTTGTAATAAGGTGAAGCATAACTTAGTTAAGGTAAGATCCATCGTAACCGTCTGACATATTGTTTCGAATTACGTAGCTAGTAGTGTCCAAGCTTTGTAGTTCTCGAATTTGCATGTGATTCATCTACGTGATTGCTTGTCTGCATGAATGCATGTGAGATGATTAGTTTTTTTCCATAAATCACATGGTTGAAGATATTATCAAACTCTATGTAATACAAATTAAAAGGAAGAAGATATGGTTCCATCTGAAAGTAACGATGAGGTTATATCCGCCCTTTCTTCAACTACCTTGGAAACCATGCCAGAAGAAGAAGAAGAAAAGGCTGAGAATGTTGATGAGGGTTGGACAACGGTAACTAGGTCACGAAGGACTAATCGATAATTTGCCGCTGTCAATCGGCATTCTTCATCCTGAATCAATTTGATTTCTGCTCTTGCGATATTACCAAATACTCTTGTGTGTTAGTTGACCTGGGTTTCATTGGTTCTTTCCTGCTTGTTGACTATTCTGGCAATCTGTATTCCTGTTGGTGTGATGGAGTTGTATTACAATAACAGTTGATATTTTTAAGGGATTAAAGACAGCTGCTTTATGTTATGATCAAGGGTTTGATGGATGAGTATATAACCTCTCAGTGGCATTGTTAGTTAATCTTGTGTGTCATATATTCATCTCGATTCTGGCCTGAAGGTTGATTTTCCGACGGGGGATTTGAACATTTGCCACTGCAATTACCTTTCCTATAAATAATTCTACTGCATGTCTATATTCTGTATATTCGAGAATTCGTCTCCATCTCTTCCTCACCAGATGAAATATTAAGTAGTTAGATATGATGTTATGGTTTCTTCGCAAGTTTATTCTGTGATATATCGAGATAATCGGTAAGCTTGCACAGTACAGTGAAATGGAACAAGATAAACAAAACTCAAAAAACATTACATTGCTGATTTGAAATTCCATGGCATAATATGACCCAAGCTAAAAGCTCAATACGTAAATATACATATATCTAAATATATAAACCAAGCTGAATGGTAATATATATCGAAATATCTTTAAGGTAAACCGAACCACGCAATATTGCTGTGTTGTAGCATATTTAATAGTAGATAACTGATCATGAACGTAATGGAAAAGAGAATCTTTCTCAAGGCAATGATTGCCTGAAGGAGGAATGATTGGTCGTATTTAGGAAGTTGATAGGAGACTATAGTGTCTATGGACATTTTATTAAAATTCAGAATAACTGAGATGGATTAATAGAAATGCAGAAGATTGTCTGTGGTAATAAAATGTTACTGAGTAATTTAGTAAAGTAACTGTATGTCTTCTACTTTATTGTGCTGCTGCATAAATGAATTAGCAGTATCCAATAACTTAACAATAGGAAAACCATAAGTTATCGTGGCATTGTTGCTATAAATAGTATATGCCTCTTTGAAGTACAAAAATGAGCTTGATGCAATGCAGATTTATATGCAATATATCTATTGGCCGTAGTTGACACTTTAGAAGTAAATGTGTAAAGGAACAGAATACATGTTTGGTGGAATATCGTTTGATAATTGTTGTGTTCAACAACATAGAAACAAATCTTGAATACAATAAAAAGCCTAAAAATCAATGCGAATCCGATAGTTCGCAAATTATTGAAGACGACGCTCTGGATATTCCGTTAACGTCGCTGCTCACGCTGTTACGGTCCCCAGAGCTGTCCTGCTTGCTGCTGCCGTTTGTAGACACTGTCGTCGATGCGGAATCTCCGCTCGACGAGCTGAGTCTGTTACTGATGTCGTTCATGACCTCTTCATTTAGGGATTGGAGTCCTTCGTTACTCGTTTTATAAACATCTTCACGTGTTAGTTCTTCGCCTTGGCCTGCTTTTTTGAAAACGTAGATCCACCGTTCTTTTTGGTCTTTGCTCGAAGCTGCAAACAGTAACACTTTTCTCGCTTGCATTAACTTGAAGGAAAATTCGCGGTCGAGTAGTTGGTCATCAATGACACTGAAACCCGGCAGTGGCATGGTCATCAAGGCTCGTACGTCCTGTGTAAAAAAATATTACTGGGCTGTTATTTCTTGGTGGCCATAAGTCTACAGGTTGTGTGTCTTTTTTCCTGAAGCATATTTGATTGAGAAGGACATATT
>QXVX01005723.1:1447-14413 GCA_013436065.1 Halocynthia aurantium
CGCGTGTAGCCTGCGACCTGTTACGTAATATTGTTTTCCTGGCTTAAGTTTTTGAAAATCTGATGCTCTTTCCCAGAGGTGACATTTTTTATTCTTTGTATTCTTGTATTTTCCTCTGTGAGAATAATCTTCACTGAGTAGACGGTTAATATGCCATGAATGTTTTCCTGCGGTATGGGGGACCAAGAAATGTTCAGAGCGGTGGAGTTTAGCGGTACGGCATGTATGAACTCTGGGGCTGCATCTGGATAACCTTCCTTTGTCGTAAAAGTACTTTTTCTGCTCCACGGGGAGAATCCTATTGAATTACGACAGCGAATTTCGAAGGTATACTCTTGCAACGCTTCGAGACCCGACAAGTGTTTTGTAGAAGCAGTAGGAGATTCCACTTCCAGTTTGATTGTATTGCCAGGAATCAAATTCAAATTGCACAATGTGTTCCGGATATCGTATCCATTGACTCCTAGTCTCCAGTTTATAGAGGCTCCTCGTTGTAGGGGTATTATACTTAACACTACGGGACGGTCTGGAGGTCGTTTGATGTATATGCGAGTTGTTGAAGATGAAGAGTGTCCGTTTTCGTTCGCTACAGTGCAGTGAACTTCGTATTTTACCACATGCAGCCTCCTAGCTTCAATCTTCCGCGGCAATATCTTAAGGCTCGGAGAATCGAGAGGCACGTTCCATATTCCTTGTACAGCCGGTGTGGCTGAGGCCTGTGGAATACCCTTGTAGTACCATTTAACTAGTGTAATTGGTGGAGGTCCCTTACCGTTACACGGTATTTGGAACTGCTCATCCCAGGAGACATATTTGAATCGCGGTTGAACGCCTACTATCATAGGGGGAGCTTCGTTCCGTGCGCGACAACCATAGGTACCCTCACAGATAGAGAACAGTATTGGTATTATACTCGACAAAGGAATATACATCACTCTATCATAAAGTTAATTTAAAACATCGTAGCAGCAAGATTTAACTAGAAAAAAAATGAGGAAACAAATATTACATGCAATACTGCAGGTGAACTATTAGTAAATGTGGCCAGACTTGGTACAAGTTAAAAATTTCAGACCTTCCATAAGCTACCTGAGCTAATCAAATCATCATCTCCAGGTGAGGGATGTGGTACAGGAATTTCCGAACCAACAGGAACAGGTCTAAGAGCAGACTTGCAAGCCGGATATATAATTTTGGACTTGCTTTTTGCGAGAAAATCCTGCGATCTTTGTCATGCAAAAGTAACAATCAAAAACATGAGCACTTTGCTCTTGCCATATCATCGGAACACCACAATTGGAACATTTGCTACCTTTTTTCGTCAAGCCAACACAAAAGACTTGTAGCGATTGCAACAAACATTTGTCTTGATCTCCCACTTGACATCCAAAATAGTCTATGTAGGCAAACTTGACTCTACTGGAAAGCTTTACACGGTGAATAGATGGAGTGTACTCATCCGGTATAAAGCAGAAGTTGTTTTTCCTTCTGCACATTTACGTAGTAATATGATAGATATATCAGTCATTTATAGCAGTTATTTGTATATGTATGCACTATATAATATAATTTTAACGATATAACCTAACCTTCAGTTGCACTATGCCTTATACACATGCTCATTCAACACTTGAATATTGAATATATAATGTAATTTACAATTCTAGAACACTATCTGTTGAACACGGGTAATGTTATCCGACCGCCGCCTCACCGCCATATTGTATACGTCACGCATAAGCGAGAAGTGCTCAACCAAGGCTCTCATAGCTGTTTAGAAACTCTTGCCTCCATATGAAAGTACAATAGTTTCCGATTCAACGGATTTCTCATTTAATGAACAGTTAAATAATATTACAGTATTTTACATTAAATATCAATAAAATAAAATGAAAACTAAAATGAAAAAGAGGAATTCAGAAATCCTAAAGGCGTATTTTATATCGAACTCGCTTTGGGAGTGTAGGGTAGACTCGCTTTGCTTCGATTACGTTCTATGCAGAGTAACGGGAATAAGAATTTACGTTTATTGAGCTCTGACGTCATACACTTGATACACACTAAAATATATATTTTAGGTTTATTGGGGTAATATGCTACGTTTCTAAATACCCGCCTTAAACAACGGCCCCCTCCCCTCCCTATTGCTCGGTTAAATCAAGGGTTCCCTGTATTGAAATAAACTTTCTTGTGAGTACCTCGCGGTCTTGTCATGATCTCTTGATCAGCATTTTTGAAGGTACCTGAAATAACAAAATACTTTAAGGCAGATGACATTTTCCTTGTCCAATTTCTATTTGATAGGAGAAAAGATTTTCAGCCAGCTTCAGTCGAGTCCATACTGTGAAAGCATTACCAGCATAGAGTAAATTAGCCTTTGAAATTGTATATTTCTTATCGATTTTGGAAACTCCCAAGTCGTGTACCACCCGCTGTTATTACTAGACAGGGGGAATGCAGAATACCGCGACAGATTAGGATAAAGAAAGGCTAGAGCAAGTGGTATTATGATATGAAGATTATTTTGCATGGCATGCCTAAAACAACATACAGTAGTTTATTTCTAACGTCCCGTTTCTCCATAACAATATAGGCAGGATGTCAAGTGAGAAATGAGTTATAAGGTGTAATATTAATATTTTCCATCTTACAATTTCAATTAATAACATTTGTACAACTCTTCATATTCAGATGCGGACTGCTGAAAATAGCGCCAGTGCAAACATCTGAGGCCCATCTTTAGGATAACTTCACCACAAAATCAACTCAAAAATGCAAGTCAACCTCTTTAATCTTTTCAATTTACAAATCATGGCACTACGTCAACTGCAACTTTCATGCTTTTACTTTTCAAATAATTTCCTTCACAATGTGAAGGCTTATCTAACTTCAATAAAAAAGTGCCAGTGGCACCCAGGGCACGTGCCATGCTTTCCATATCTTTGGTACGCCACTGGCTGGGATTTATGCACGAATAACTGCGACAACAGTGGTATATGCGCCATCTCGAATTCAAGCTCAGGCTTTACGCGGTATTCATCGTTACGACTTTATAACTTTAGCTCACATATTTCAACCTTGTAAGGGATAACTGCATACTCATTACAAGTCTTTTTCAAATTTATTAGTTATAAAAGGGTGGAGGAGTCTTATAAAACTGTAAATTCCAGATGAAGTTGTGGTTTTCTAACCTATTTTTTTGTCATTAAAAAATTGGGTAGCGTTCTGGCTGGTGTACCTTGCCTTGTCTTGTAGAACACAGTTTGGAAAACACTGGTCTACGATGGTATGGTATTTGACAACAACATGTATGGTAAATTTGAATTTAGTTGGACGAAATTGATTTACTTCAGAAAAGAGTGTCCCATTTTCAAATATCAAGTTGTTTAACGACTACAAATTACCAATTATTAACTTAGTCTGGTGTTTATCTTTTTCGAGATAATTCGTCATTGCATTCTATTCGCTCATTGTTACTTTAATGTACGCGCGATGGGGGTGGCACTGGTAAACATGCTGACGACTTTCAAAACAATCGTAGCTTGTCGTTTATCGCGGGCTTCGCTATAAGAAAGAAGGATTTTAATAAACGATTTACGGACAACAGAAGACATTCGACTTCCAGCAGCGTTTAAAACTAATTATTGTGAAGCTAGTTGTTCGTGCTATTCATTTTACGGCCTTACGAAGAATGCGTCAGAATACAAATTTAATTCCGACTGCCGTCATCTCCCGCGGTGTGGTACTAAACTTGAAAAAAAAACTCTTATTTGTAATTGTAGTCTGTCACATATTTTTAGTAGCTTAGATAGATTTCGGTATAAACCTGTGCAAAGATATCTCTAGCCATGAGTGTCTGTTGGGGGCGTTTCCCCACTCGGTATCAGGGGCCACATAGCTACTTCGTTATGCTACTGCGATAGTTCATTCATACTTGCAGATAGTTAGTACAACACTAAAATGCTAACTGTTCCTTCCACGGTTTTAATGTGGTTAAATTATCTTCTAATGAAATAGGTTTTAGGAACTAGCGGTGAGGTCCGTGACGATGAGGTTTAGAAGGAAGGGACTGTAGATGCTATTTGACATAAACTAGAAACCGAAAAATTGAACGTATATAACCACTCATTCAAAGCCCTGAATAAGTGAGGTAGTTGGTTTTAATTCCTTCTCCCAAAGCGCCTTTTTTGTTATATTTTTAAGTTTTTTGTATTCTCAATGAAGTCATATTCTAAAATCTAAATGATATATCATTTCTACCCTTTTTTTATTCTATTCAATTTCCCTCTGTACATGCTACATCGATGCATGCTCATTGCGTCTTTAACGTACATGGTGTGCGATCTGCATACCTCGCATTGGTAAAAGCTTAATCTGATTATATCACATGTGTAAATGGGAATTTTTGGAGTGAATCTGTCTTTCTAGATAACAGGACGGTGGGTCGGAACGAGATTCTGGAGGTTGTTTCCGTTTGTAACATGGTTCCAAATTCCGTTTCGGCCCTGCGTATTCAAAGCTTCAAATTCATTTCGTTATATTTTCTCTTGTACTCTCATTTTACTCATTTTACTCTCATTAAACGATGGGAGGACATTAGACACGAAACGAATGGGGTAACTGGCAGTAATATGGGTTCAACTCGAGAATGAGTTTGTCAGATTTTCGAGGCTTAGGGAATTTCTCTCGATGTTTCCGAACCTCTGTCATATCCCTAGAAATAATAGTTTTTGAAATAATATATCGTGCCTTTTACTAAACTGTACTATTTCATCAGATCGTTGACCCAGATAAGTGTTTTTGAACTTCCAGCGAGCGAAAGTTGCCTTTTTCTTTTTCCATTCATGCATTGTTTGCCATCGTTTTGAAGTAAAGTAAAGCGCGTTACTTAGCTTTGTATAACAGTAGTGTACACTGCGGTATTTGCTTTAGCTTGTTAAAGATCAGTTTCGGGGTTTTGTTTTTAGAGAAAAAATTAGAGCGATTATAATAAAGGGTGTGTCGATATCTAGTAGATTCATTCTAGTCACATTCAAGTTATTAGAAAAACGACGATAGAATCATAAGGCTGCACAGACTTAGAAGGATATTTCGGAACAATACTGGAAGAACAACATGTATGTGGTTACGCTGCTGCTATTCATTTGCTTACCGTATGAGAACGTGGCCATATCTTTAGGAAAGCGATCCTTGCTGAGAGGCAGTGGCCAAAGACGACACGAAAAATATTTAAACATTAGAACCAAGAGGAATGTTGATAAGGAAGACAAACTGGTTCCCATAACCATAGCTCTCGTCTTGCCTGAGAATGAACCTTACCTTTTTCGACGAGGGTTGGTTCAACCAGCGATCGAATACGCTGTCGAATCCGTCTCTGACGACGTGGCCAAACTGGGATACAAGTTCGAACTCATTTATCGCAACTCCTTCTGCAGCAGGCGCGCAGCGCTTTCCGCTGTCGATCTTTATTACGGCGACGATTCACTTTACGAACGATTGAAAGAATTACCTGAAATCGATAATATTGAAGACGGAGATTCCGGAGATCCGTCAACAGCGAAGAAACAAAACGAACTGTCGTCTGTCAAAAATAGAAATCGTGATTGGCCGCTTGCCCTATTCGGTCCTGCCTGCAACGATGCCGCATCGATCGTATCAACGTTCGCGGAGAGCTGGAATGTCCCGTTAATTACTACGGGAGCACCGGCGGCTTGGATCAACCCTGGTCCAGATTACCCCACGCTCACCAGAGTGCTACCGGCACATAAGGATTTTGGACTGTTCCTCCACAACTTATTTACATCGCTAGATTACGGGACACGTGTTCCAATTCATCTGGTGACCGACAATACCTTCTCTGGTACTACGGAAGAGAGGTGTGGCAAATGTATATTGCATTACAGACAGATAAGGCTTGTTCATTAGAACTCTTTGTAGAAAATTTCAGAGCGTAGGATTATTTATCAGATAGTTGGAGAGATGAGAGGGAATAATGGAAAGGTTGTGAGAGGAAAAGTACTATAGTCCTTAGTCCTTATAGTGCTAATTCCCATAGTTATCTAGTATATTTTACCGTGGTAAACTGAATTTTCTCACTCGCCCATTGTTGAAACGAGATAGGTCGTAATCGAGTTGTAATAACTCACGTCCGAACTTACTGTTCTCTGATTTATGTAAATGGGTTTATGATCTCCCGATTTCACGCACTGACCGTTTGTAGACTAGTCAATGTCACTTTATCAAAATTGTCGTGGATAATCAATCACTTTATTCTTCCCTCGCACCAAGGTTCCATATTTTTTAATCGTACGAGTCTTATAACTAATTCAAGAATTTGAAGAGTTTTATTTCTCATACAGAACATGTATTTAAATATATACAGTAGGTCTTTCACTCAACTACGTGGATAGGTTCTTGGGAAGTGTGTCTTGAGTTAAACGAAACTAATGAGTGCCATAATACGACACTGTTTATTGTATACGTTTGCATGATATGCATGATACTTCTTTTTATAACGAAACGACTTTATTTGAAGACTTACTATATAATTTATTGTAATATTTTTTCAGAGAATGCAACTACATCACTCAAACGATATTCTCCATGCTGAATGACGACGAAACAATGATTATTCACGACCCGATTTACATTTTCTCCAAGGACTTTGATGAGCTGAGACTTGTTCGGAATATGGGTGGTCCAAAAGGTCAGTCGATTTTAATTTCTTATTTCTTAAATCAAATGTTCATAATAATTGTTGGTTTTGTGCAGTGGTCCTTATGTGCGCCTCTAGTGACGTGGTAAGGAGAATAATGATTGCTGCCTATAAACTGGGCTTCACAAATCCAGAGGCCAACGTTTGGTACGCCATCGATTTGCATAACAGTTCACACTATGAGAATGGGCCATGGATAAGAAGTAAGATTTCTTATTCGTCTAACTAAACTTCATCCATCCGTGTAACTATTTTAAATTTGTATACCGTATATATGAAAACGTTTCCATTATATTGAAATACTGACAATTTCTGTACAGACGATGTAAAAGACGTGTTTGCGAAAGAAGCGTACAGGTCCCTCCAGCTTTTGACACTACACGTTAACCAGTCTGCTAAGTTCAATGAATTTTCCGAGAAAATGATGAGGAAATATAAAGAAACTGGAATTGTTACTCAGGACAAGAGGGTAAGTAGAGTTTCAGTAAAGCCAGCAGTTCCTGCCCCTCCCTATTATGCAATGAAATAAGCCAATATCTTATAAAAAAAAAAAGCTGGAATTTTGCGTGAAGTTTGGCTCCCCTCGAAGGATGTCATAGGACTCCGTCTTGCCGCTAGCATCTCTCAAAAAACATGTTATTTCAGCATAACACTGAGCTGAGCGCTTTCGTACAGCATTGTGTATTATACGTTATATACGAAATTCCTTGATATATATTGCATAGCGTGCCCAGTCTCGTACTCAAATACTTCAGTAAACTTGATAAATCGCACTTGCTGATTTTAATGTCACTGTATTTATATTTATTGTCCCATTCTTTTATCATCTTTCAATAACAGATTTAAGCAGTATGACTTATAGTCAATGAAATCTCTTTTAAAAACTTAGATTTGAAAAAATGTTAACTGTAAAAACCTGAATTCCACTTTACAGGTCAATGAGTTCGTTGAAGGCTTCCACGATGCCGTTCTCCTTTATACTCACGCAATCAGGCGGACTTTAGCGCAAGGGCAAAGCATTCGTGACGGTCACGCCATATCCAGAAACATGAGAAACGTTTCTATAGACGGTGAGTATGCTGTTACAGAAAAGACAACCTCTCAATGAAATTAATTCTACCATACTGATTATTGCAAAGGAATTGCCGGGCCAGTTGCGATAAGCGAACAAGGCGAACGACACGGAGATTACAGCATCTTAGCCATGACTGACTATGCTACGGGGACGTACTCGGTAAGAAATTTTAAATGACTTCTTGAATGCAATGGAGTTATTCATATTGTTACTGTTATTGCGCGTCTTTCCGCTGAAAATCCCGCGTAAACCTTACACAGATTTAGTGGACGTAAAGACCTTATAGATATATATCCATATTCGTGACGTCAAAATACAGTGATGTCGTGATGACGTTTGAAATTAAATGGAATTTTTGTCCATTATTTCGTACGACGAGTATTTCTGGCTGCTAGGGTGCTACAGTATTCCCTCTAGCGTAACTCTTTAAAAAAATAATTTTGCCATCACCCATATTTTACTTCCTATAGCGACGCATACAAGCAATATTTATATGCTGAACGCGAAAGGTTGTTTGTCTTGAAACAACGTCGTCTTTTTTGACACGGAGGACTAGATGTATGCCAGAATAACACATACGCAAAGAACTGGGCTGTGGGTATCTCTGTCACTCATTACATCTGTTTTTATTTTCACAACAGAAAGTATTCGACTATCTTGGAAGCTTCCGTGTCGCTCGTAACCTGGGACTGCCTAGGCTCAACTTTTCAGCTGTAGCAAAAAGTACGGTTTTTGTTTGTTAGCCTTACTGGAAATTATTTATTTTATATCTTTATCGTAGCATAGGTTTATATAATATAAACATCGATTCAATCGAGAAATTCAAATTATTTACAGCTAACAGCATTCCAAAGATCAGTGCGAAGGATGTGGAGTCTATCCTGAAAGGAAGTATGATCAAATTTTATTCGTGTTGCGTTTTATTTTTGTATTAATTTAGTATAGACTATCTACCCCATCTTTTTCAAAGTTCCTTATATGGTGTTTGACAACCTATTTTGAAATGGTATTACTATATTCAGTGACGAGATAATGTTGTCTACTATAACCTTATTGGAGGTCACCACCATCGCTGCAGTGACCCCGACGTTACCGGAATCCTATTTATACAGCAGATTGACTGTGAGCTGATGAATGTATCTTGCTCAAGGACCCGGAGATGGCTATTTTATTCCCAATTTCTAATGCTAAAAACTACTCTAGAAACCACCACAGTTCCAATGAAATATTCTAAGTTTTGTTATAAAGTAAAACACCTTTATGATTCGCTTAAGTTAGCGATTTAATAAATAATTTAAGTGATTATGAGATATTGTTACTTGAGAATATGCCAATGACAATTTAAAACTTATATCTTGTATCGTAGATGCTCCTCCTAATTAATAAATATATTATTCTTTTGTATTGTTCACAGCAAGCATTGGAGTTGATGTAGAGTCGATCTTGAAGGAAGCAGGTGAATTTTTAAGTTCTATTCCTATTTAATATTGAATATTTAGCTGAAGAAGTTCTTGGATAATGATTGATATCTGACTCTTACTTACTCAAAGAGACTGTCAATCCTTTAATGCTTCATCATTTTATATCCTCAAGGACTCAGATATATTATCTGTCTGTCTTCTAATGACTTGACTCGAGTCAACTGACCAAATTACTTGAGTCTTTGAATAATGAAGGAGAAAATGTCTAAATGTATAATTTCATTATTATATAACATGTTTGCATGGTAAGCAAATTTATTTTTTAATTCAGAAATAAGAAATCTACAACGCATGACAAATGATATAACGCAGAATGAATTGCTTGCTGGCATTCTTGGAACTTTCGGGGGGATGATTTTCTGCTGCTTAGTGATTTTCGGACCAATGTGTTACCAGTAAGTGAGAATTCTCCCTTTTGTGTATGTTATACAATTGTGTACTAGAGTTGGAATAAACAATCTTTCCGGGGTTCTATCCCCTTGCAATCCAACCTATCATAAAATTATCATCAAAAATATAATTATTGTTGCAGTAAAAAACGTCGCTCTCGAACGACGAACAGCGAAACTAATAACGGTACGACTCCTTTTCTAAACGGAAACTCCGAGCAACTGTGTTTGCACAGACAGCTAAGAGAAGAAGGTTCGGTTGCGACCTGTATGACGAGTCTGGACGATGACGAGAAACTTTGAATCTTGCCCTGCTGTGAAGTATCGAATGTAAATAATTTTTATACACACACTACACTGATATTGTTTAGTCTTATAACTTTTATTCATTCTGATACACAATACTGCATTTCTTCGAATATTGGACGCCGTCTCGAAAATAAGATGCAGAAAAGCCAATCATATATCTACCGGAATACTTTACTAACGCCTTCATTTGATCAGTTCACACCATAACAAAGAATTAAGGACTAAGTGTCAATATAAAACTGTTACAATTAGCCCATGACACGAGGGGGAAAAATATAAGCAAAACAACACTAGCATTCATTAGAAGCCCTCGATTGTTCAGCGCCCTTGAATATATAACGCAGAAAACGAAGCTGAAAATAAATAAAAGACGCGTCAATTATTCGAAGAAATACGGTATATTTTCTAGGCAGAGGTAGGCTATCTTCAAAATGTTTTTTTTTAAAATTGAGCTTGAAGATAATCTTTAATCATCGTTTGTGTTGTATCCATATTCCTATCCGCTAGCTGGCGTTAGAGTATTGTGCTTAAAACTATATATATATAGATAGCTATCCATATTATTATACGCTAGTTGGCGTTAGAGTATCGCGCTAAAAAGCATTTATAAGTACTGTATGTATTTACATTCTTATTCGCTAGCTAGCGTTAGAGTAGTGTGCTAAAAAGCATTTATATACGGATTTTAGAAAGTTTCTGTTCTTAGTGGCCTTTCTTTCTGTTATTTTTCTGCTATACCCATTGATTTGAGATTCCATTTCTGTAGCACAAATAGGTTTCTCAAACATGATACCAATTCTCAATATTGTTTAGAAACACGCCCCACGCCCATGCATCTACTTTGTAAACTTTATGTTATTACTTTGCAGCTATGTAACTGAGCTTGATATAAAATATAACGGTTGAAGTAAAAACAATACTACTTGCACTTTACATAGTTGAAACTTGCTTTTATGAAACTGTGGCTATAGCGACAGTTTTATTGAGGCCTTGTGAAGGTAATAAGTTTTGAGGACTGGGTACACCTCGGCTTACGAACAAGTTACGTCGCGATAGTCTAAATGACTTTTAAATTGCTTCGTACCAGCATAACTTGAAATAGGAAATACACCGAACGTTCGCACACACGATCGCGGCGCAAACAACAACGATCGAAAGGCGTTTTAAAGGGGATGGCCGCTACTGTGCTGCCAACCGCAAAAGTGTGGCAAATCGCTGTACCACAGCACAGGCACTATAGAGTGTGAAATTTAACTAAGACCCTACACTCTACACCCTTTCTAACATAATTTACTTGAATCCAGTTCGTTCGTGTCTGCGAATGTTCGTCAGTTCCTGTGCTGATGTAATGCTAGCATGGAACATATCCATTAGTGTGTGTTTATTATCGTCAAATGCCCTTTAGAGGTCATCACAGTCCTCTGTCCGTAGGCAGTTTGAATAATAATGTTAGCCGTGTCTTGTGTCATTCTGTTTTGTTTTAAGGTGGCATAATTCTAGCTAAGTTACCTAATTCTATAATTGGGAGTGGAAAAATGCGTCGCGGAAGCAGCACTATATCACGATCAACCTGCAATGTAAATATGGATCTGCAATTGTAATCGGAAGGACTCGACCTTTAATTTCTTCCGGTATTGTATCCTGTTTCGTCTCTCGGCTCTCTGGATGAACACTTCGATGCAATACAATGGTACATTTGTAGCGATTACACGTTATATTATTCACTATTATTACCATCATCAAAACTTTGTACAATTCTATTCCCTATACATTGTGTTGTATAAATATTAGTCTTTATCTTAGTTCATGTGTTTATTAATTAATATAAGTACCAAAATTAAGCACCGAACATCAACGGAAATGAATGCAGTCAACTCCATTGCAGTTGGGAGTGCATAGAATCTTAAAACATAATTCCACTTTGGTCCAAGTGTGTATTACTGTACTAAAAATTTAGCACCGAACATTGACAAAAACGAATGTAGTTAAAAATCACAATGCTGAGCGGCACTAGGGAGGCATATAATCCTATAACATATTATTCCATTTTATTCGATGGAAAAAAGGCGGAATTCAACACAAAGGCAACATTTTGAAACTTACATACCAAAATGCAAATTACATTGCTATATCGCAATTCCAATCCCCCATCACACGATTATCTTCCCGGGCAAAGAATGGAAAGTAAAAATAAAACAAGAGAGTGCATGATTACTTATATAAGAACACATGTAATGTTGCTTTCAATCACACATCACATGATTATCTTCCAGGCAAAGAATGAGAAGTAATAATACAACATGATAGTGCATGATTAATAAAAACATGTAATGATTATATCGCGAGGTGATTATCAAGCAAAAACCAAAAAGGGAGATTATTAGTATAGTAGACAACGAACACTGTGAATGATGAATATAAACTGAATTCAGTTAGAGATGCTTCATGAAAGGTGTAGCGTCATGTTAAAATAGTAGAGAAAAAACGACAGGTTATAGTAAATAAATCATTATGCAAAAGTATACACTGTTTGACCCATCATAGTTGAAACATTAAAAATGTCTACATTATTTTCTCCAAGCAGAATGATTTACCAGTAAAATTGAGGCTAGTATCCACCCAACACTGAACGTTAGACAGAAATCCGATCTACATTCACTGTACTGCGCATGAAATGGAAGTAGAGGAACTATTCAAGGTAAGATAAAACTGTTCAGTTCTATACAGATTGTGGTTTTAGATTAGATAGTTGCTCTTAGATTCAAATGGAAAGGGTCAGGTATATGCGAAGCACTGCTAAATTAACACTGATAACTAAACGTGACAGTATATTCTTGGATGTTGAAAAATAAACTATGATTGAAATAGAAGCATTTGGAAAGATACCAGATAAAAAAATATAATTGTTAAAATTATAATGTCTGCAGTTGAATCAACCTATTCCAATATATTACATAATCTCCATTTATAAAAAATGAATACCTTTTGCTTCATATT
>QXVX01005730.1:0-50831 GCA_013436065.1 Halocynthia aurantium
TGTGAAGATTTTCAATGTAGCGTATGATGCCCTGGGATTTTTCTATAACTATATATTTTAATTATATTTCAAGTAGACCCTCACTTCACAGCATGGATTAGTTCCTGGAAAATGCGACATAAGCGAAACCAATTTTATCATAGGTCGAGGTATATAAACAGTGTACAATTACCAATCATTTTACCAGGGATAAAAAAAGGAATAATTTTTGCGAAGTAAATACTGTACGGAGCAAGTCTTAACGTCTTACCCAACTCAAAAACAAACATTGCAGTAGAAAACTTGTAAATTAATTGAAATATCACTTAGTTATGCTTGCCTTGAATTATGGAAGAGATGCCGAAAGCTACTAAAAACCCTTCAGGATTATTGAATCGCTGTAGCCAGTCGGGAGTGAAGCTGAACCACCCGTATTTGCCTTCGTCGGGGCAGAAAGAGTCATCTGCATTTTCGCTTGTACTGCCCGAGAGTAGTTTCACATCATGGTGTTCCGTAACGGCCTTGCATTTCTCGTTTCTGGAAGTTGTATTTTTTGTATTGTCGTCTTCCATTTCAGATTTTACTGCATGGACTAGCGACTAAACTTATTATACACTGAAAATAATCAAACAAAAGCTTACATGTGTACAGTGGTATGCCTACGGAAGAAAGGTGCTTATGGTAAGCACTAAAGTTTCATCCCTATCCAAACATCGAAGTCGAAGCTTCTGAAGACTTGTTTTCTTATTCCTGTACATTCCATGAGTGATGTGCGATATTTCCTAGACAGTATCACTATAATCTAACGCAAACCTCCAGCTTTCTATTTTGATACACAATTATCACATTAGGCAGCATTGTTTATCTCTACTGTAATCCACCCGATCCACCGTAAATTGAATTCAAATCGTTTTTGCACCTATAACCTTTTCCTGAATCTTACAATACCAGTACCAGTGTTCATGACCATATCAATTTTTCTACTGAAGTACCAATATGCATGATTTCTGCTATTTATTACGTTCAACGAATATCCTCGCATAAGACTCGTTATACAAGCTCGAATACTATTTTATAGTGCATTTGTATAGTAAAACCTATAAAACCGGAAATCATCAAAGACCTAAACTATTCGACAATATATTCAGCTATTGTTGACAACACAGAGTAATTTATGCACTGGATATAGATATAATTTATACAATCACTTGAACAAAGAATTACGATCTCGTCCAGTCATCACATGTAAGAAGAAACCAAACAATAGTTTCAAATACCTAANTAAGAACCACTGTTCAATAACTCGATCGAAAAAAGTATGTAAGTAATTATTCAGATTTCATATAATCAAATACATCCAGGACTCTTGAGTTTTTATTTATTCTAATAGTTCTGATTTTCCATATGTGGTATTATAATTCGAAGAGTCGTGAAAATATCATCGTTATTGCTTTCGGTCAAACAAAAAACACAGGGCGCCTTCCAGTAGTTAACTACCTTGACGTAATGCACTGGAACATTTCCTGCTTCCAGATTATTATTTATTTATTTACATAATTTTATTTTCATCATGTATCTCGGTTATTCAGCTCAATGGTATGGCAATAATTATTAAGCTTCATAAAGCATACAACTGTATCTATTATGCAAGCTATTCTCCAATTGTTCAATTTCTTTTCATTTCTTCATAATATGTATTCACGCCACATAGCCTGCATGTAATGTAAACACATGCAATCAAAGTCTGCAAATATACGTACATGTTGTGTTTACTTTTTTAAACTTTATAAAACCAAATCATATAAGCCCATCAGTACTGACAAATAGTGCCTAGGTAATGTACAGTACAATTTTATCTATACGAGCAAAGACATGGACACTAAAAACGGGAATGCAAAGTTTTCGGAAAAAAAATCTGTTTCCAAAAGAAAGGATTCCAGTGTTTCAAACGATGAGCATGTGTACTACAAAGGAATGGAAGACGAAGGCAAATATGGATGGTTTGGCTGGACACCTAAGTGGATTCAGTTTATGAACAATCCGACTGGATTTTTGGTATTCTTTGGCATGTTCCTCATAGTTCAAGGTAGACTGATTTTTATTTACGCTGTGCTGTTACGCAAGATCACTCCTTGCTCCTTCTTAGTTGACTCGTTAATTATATTTCCCAGTTATGAACGGAAAGAGTGTCAGTTTCAGTTTTAGTCGATAGTCAGATTTAATATTAGTAACACAGTTTATGTTTGAAATCATGAAATTTATAAATGTATTTTTTTAGGTATACTCGTCAATGGAGTCCTTAACGTCGTACTCTCAACGTTAGAACGTAGATTTCAGTTACGAAGCTCCGAAACAGGGCTGATCGTCGTTAGCTACGACATTGCCTATTTTGTATTTTGTCTTTTCGTGACCTTTTACGGCAATAGAGCTCACAGACCGCGCATTCTCGCAATCGGTTCTTTCGTATTTGGTGTGGGATGTTTGGTGTTTGCCATCCCACATTTTACCACTGAAAATTATGAATACGGTCAAAGTATTGATGGTAAGTATTTCAGAATATACAAGTATATTTTACCACCATACTACCTACCTCTGAGGTGATGAAAAATCGGAAAATCTTTTTTCAGCTGACATATGTATTAATAAAACACTCCCTTCTTGCGATTCCGGAAATGATGGAGAAAACTTAGACGACTATCTTTATCTCTTCATGTTCGCTATGCTGATGCAAGGATTAGGATGCATCCCGCTCTACACTGTTGGGTTTGCTATTCTCGAAGACAGTTTATCAAAATCAAGATCTGCTCTTTATATTGGTGGGTTACAGTTAAGGTTACAGTCAGTTCTTGTAAGAAATGAAGGCTTCTTTGTATTTCAGGCCTGGCCCAAGCACTTACAATCCTTGGTCCTGTGATTGGATATGTTATCGGCGGATATCAGCTTACTCTCTACGTTGATTTCGATTCTGGCGTCGAGTACGTATTTGAAACACCGTTGCAAAAATAATCCACCATTTATGCAGCAGATACCGTGTTTTATAGAACGGATCTGACTCTTGATGATCCTAGATGGGTGGGAGCATGGTGGATCGGATTTCTATTCGCGTGTGCCTTGGCTTTGGTTTCCACAACGATACCTCTGCTTGGCTTTCCTAAGCAGTTACCAGGTTAAACATATGATCGAATGATGATCGTTACATACACGAAGTGAATGTTTTCCAAAACAATTTTTACTACTTTCAAAAAGGCAGCGCTAGACAGAAGGCAATACGTGAGTCGGAAGTTCACGCCAATGCAGGAAGAGAAATAGTCGACCATGACAACTTTGGAAAATCTATAAAAGATATGCCCATCGCCATTCTAACCATGCTAAAAAATCCAACGTTCTTATTCACAACTCTGGCCGGTTGTTCGGACGGTTTCCTTGTTGCCGCCTTCACGGCGTTCTTGGCTAAATGCCTTGAAAGTCAGTTCAACTTGACAGCTTCCGAGGCTGCATATTATTCAGGCAAGTTGTGTAAGAATTTTGTGGTGACATGACAAATTTCAGGACTATTTCGAGCCCATATGTGACCAGATTCTGTTCATTATTGAACTGTCTTTCTGGAAGACGGGGTCGGAAAATGCCTGCTTGGTATTTACCTATAGGCAGGACATTCTGAAACCGAATGAAAAATCTAAGGTGTATGATATTTTCGTATCATATTTTCAACGTATCGTTTTCTTTCACAGGTTTAGTTGCCATACCCGGAGGTATATTAGGCAATATTATCTCAGCTGTGGTTCTAAGTAAATTCATTCTAAGAACGCCTCAGATCTTGAAATACTGTATTTGTTGCTGCGTATTCGTTTTGCTCGCCTGTCCCGCAATATTTCTTTACTGTGAAGATTCTGATGTGGCCGGAGTATCAATTCCATATTTGTAAGATTCAGTGCTCCCTATCTTATATAATAAAAGTGAATGCCGATTGATTTCAATCAGACTGGATATATTTTACTCTTTTCAGAAATGACACTTTGGATGCTTCAACTAATATTTCAGCAACGTGTAATAGTGAATGCATATGTCAAAGCCAGTATTATGTTCCTGTGTGCGGAGATGACAACATAACCTATTTCTCATCGTGTTTTGCTGGATGTAAAGAACAAGACTTGGAAATGGTAGGTTTACTTGTCGAAAATCACAATCATCATTCCGTTTATTACCATTTTTGACATTTAGACATTCAAGAATTGTTCGTGTGTTCTTCCCGATGATGATGGATCGGGTGATGCAGTTTCAGGGGTCTGCGGTATTCCCTGTTCGGTGTTTTATCCGTTCTTGGCAGTTTTCTTCTTTATGACGTTAGCAAACTTTATGACTCCAACAGCAGCATTGTTAATAACTTTGAGGTATGCAAGTTGATCCGTCCCATTGAAATCTATCGAGAAAGATCTTTATTTTACATAGTTCGATTTACTAGCGATTAGACTAAGACCGACTATAGCTTTACAAAGCTTACTGCATATTGTCAAATTAAAGCATTAAGTTGATTCTAAAGTCAAAGACTATTCTAAGAATGAAAATATGTGTGTTAGTATTTTTCTCTTATAAATTAAGTCGTTGTAAGGACGTCCAAACAGACGGCCCACAAGAACGTATGTATCAACTCATAATCATATTTGACAGATGTGTACCGGATTCTCAAAGAACTTTTGCCACAGGCGTCCAGTGGTGGATCATAAGACCACTGGGAAGCATTCCTGGACCTCTTATATTCGGACTTATATTTGATAATACTTGTATCTTGTGGCAAGAACTACCATGTGATGGAGGACGTGGATCATGTTGGTTGAATGACAGTTCCGGAGTCGCCATTGGATTACTGATCGCCTGTATGTATAACTAATTGCCTTCCTCCGTCAGAAATAAATTGATTCTAAAAACTTTCCTACTGTATGAAATGGATCCATTTCTGATTTCAGGCATTGTAAGCAAAGCACTCTCTACTATATTCTTTTCTCTGGCACTGTTCTTCTACAAATTGCCTGCAACTGAAAATGATTCGTCTGAGCTTGATGAGAAATTTGCTTCTGATCAAAGCAGTAACACAAATGGAGCTTTCAGTGTGGACGTCGACGAGGACTGTTTTGCGACCAACAAGACTGAAATAACTACAGTCCTATGAACATTCTTATACTATATAGGTGTAGTCCACCAAATGTACAACTCAATTAAAATTACCTCAATTAAAATTATAAAGGTTCCTGAATTGTTTTAAAATAAAGTTCTATTCGTATTAGAAGTTAGAAGTTGCAAGATTTATTATATTTCAGAATTTGAAAAATAAAATCTTTAACCTAGTTCAACCAGGAGCGTAGAAAGAGCATAAAAGTATGCTTATATCGACAATATTCTAATCGATAACACTACTTGAGTTCATGCATGCATATAATTAGCAGAACTACATACACAAAGTAAATAGCAGTAAACTTTTCTTTCTGGTCTTGCTTTTATCCGTACTGTTTAAGGCTATCTAATTAGAATAACATTTCAGTCCAATAAAAATGCAGATATTTATAAATCGTTGGTTTTGAATTATTTATTTAAATCAGCAAGATACATTATGGCTGCACGAAGGTTAGATTTATTACTTACTGCAAAATACATATGCATCGGCATTCAGTGCTGTGTATACAAAATCATAATAAGTAAGCGATTTATTGTTGTTACATTGTATTCATGTTTGATTACAAGACCCTTGTGTCATGTTACCAATGGACTGACTTATATAGACATGCTTTTATCATTAACTGCATTCAGGGAGACATATAACTTTTTTGTGTGTATGTAGAAAAATGTCGGAAGGAAATCTCACAGATATAGTACAGGTCAAGACGTGTACTAAAGACAATAAAGAGAGAAAGACGAGTAGCTCAGTGTCAGATGATGGAAGCTATTATACCGGTCAGGAAATAGAAGGAAGATACGGATGGTCACCCGAATGGATTCAATGTTGTAACAATCCTTCTGGATTTCTCGTAATTATTTCTTTCTTCCTAATTTCCCAAGGTAAATCTAAAATATCTCACATAATGTGATTTTTAATATAGCGACGGTAAAGACTGACATTTAATAACAGGTACCCAAACACCCTTTTAACATGGGTTACCTCTTAGAAGTAAACTTTTAAAACAGCCCTTCCTCAACCTTTTTGCCTCATTCTCCGAATTCCCAATTCCAGCCTTGAACCCGCTGTTTCAGAATCTATTACTCATTACACTGATGTTTATCAATGTTTTATACTATATATTTGTGTTTAAATCACAGGAATGCTTGTAAACGGAATATTCAACGTGATCATCACAACCCTAGAAAGACGTTTTAGATTGCAAAGCTCACAGACCGGTTTAATAGCAGTATCATACGACATCGGGTACTGGATTGTGTGTCTATTCGTAACATTCTACGCTAACAGGGGGCATCGACCGAGAATACTTGGCGTAGGATCAATATTTCTAGCTATCGGATGCATAATATTTGCAATTCCTCATTTTACGACGGGTGTTTACGAGTACGATGATTCTATATCACGTAAGTGACGTTAATCACTCGGCAGCAGTTGACAGATGTCCAGCTTTTGAACTCTGACCTTATGTAACGATTTTCTACAACAGACCTTTGCGACCAAGATAAAAATATCACGTGCGACATATCGGACGACGAAGAAAACTTACAAAAATATCGATTTGTTTTCATTTTTGCCATGCTTTTGCAAGGAATAGGATGCATTCCATTATATACATTGACCTACTCCATTCTGGAAGACAGTCTGACGAAGGGACGGTCCGCGGCGTATATAAGTAAGTAGTCAACTGTGTCTTGGTATGAGGCCCCCAGAAAGGTACGCCATATCTATCATATTTGTTTCAGGTACTGGAAACGCAATGTCAATTCTTGGTCCGGTAATTGGCTACATATTTGGAGGATATCTTTTATCAATTTATGTCGACTTTGACGTACTAGATCCGAGGTAAGAAAGCGAATAGAACTATTACACTATAGAGAGCTTCAGATCCCCTATATCAGCTAACAGGACTAAAGAGATTAAGATGTAATGAAAGCGAACAGCGCCATTTTAAAACTTACATATCATTATAGTTTGATTTTTTGCAATTTCCCCCCCTGGGGAATGCTGTGATCCGGATTTATTAGATTACTTTAATTTAATACATTTATTGCTGCTGTAATTCTTCCAGCGATGTCGGAATAACAGCAAGCGACCCGAGGTGGGTTGGTGCATGGTGGGTTGGACATTTACTCACAGCGGCAATGCTTTTCGTTCTTGTAACCATTCCTATGTTTGGTTTTCCCAAGAAATTTCCAGGTCAATAATTAACTATTAAATAGCACAGTTCCTAGATTCAGTAATGTAAAATACGACTTGAATACAAAGTTTTATTATCATTTAAATATGCTAGCTTTGACAACACTTTGGTTGGGCTATTGTTGATGTTAACAGATCTTGATTAGACTCAAATAACATTTATAACATTCATTATTTTATTATACCGTATTACAAATTGTTTGAATTATCTACAACCGCATATCCACTTATCTTTAGATAATCAATTCGAGGTAGATTTGCCATTAATATACTTTGTAACAAATAAAACTTCTATTGCATTCGCTGGCAGAACAGAAATTGCAAAATACAAAAACCAATACGCAATCCACAAAGGCCAAATACACTTTTAAAAGATACTACAACTGTATTTATTTCGAGACTAGGCTATTTGCTTTACTATATACCACAAGTTTTCTACACACAGTTCCCTAAAGTGACATCGAATCTGGGTTTTATCAGGAACTGCAAAGATTCAAGCTCAACGCTTGTCAGAAGTGCATGCCAAAGCAGGTGCTGAAATCACTGGTAAAGCAGGATTTGGCGAGTCCATACGTGATATGCCAATTGCTATCTTGACCATGTTAAAAAATCCAACATATCTATTTGCCACCCTTGGAAGTTGCTCAGTGGCATTCGTGATGGCCGGTTTCACCGCTTTTCTACCTAAAGTCATCGAAAACCAATACAGTCAAACTCCTTCCGCAGCGGCACTATACGCCGGTGAGTTATGAACAAGAATGGACTATGACTTATTAAGATAAAATGATTTCAGAATTATATTTTTCGGTTAGGTGTCATTGCCATTCCTGGAGGAATATTTGGAAACATTTTGTCTGGAATACTGGCAGGAAAATTTCGACTCAAAACACCACAGCTCATAAAAATCTGTATAGCCTGCGTTCTTGGAGTTTTTGTGCTTTCTCCAATAGGACTTTATCATTGTCCTGATCCGGTAGTATCAGGGGTTACAGTTCCTTATAAGTAAGGTGACATTAGGTATTGAGTAAGTTTTTAGTTGTATTAGTGTTTGTCTAGGGATCAGGGGAGTCCAAAGTTCGACCCGCGGGCCAACTGCAGCCCGGGAGACATTTTTTATTGGTCCATGGCAAATTCTAAAAAATAGCACTGTCAAACACAGAACATGCATGCCTCCGTTGCAACTTTCGGCTTATCCCTTATTTACATTGAGCAATGCACTAACGATATTCGATAACTGAACTTTTCAAATATATTATTACGGCTCTACTACTAGTGTTCTTAAATCACTTCTCCAGTACGCAAACAATAAGTAAATGGTAGATTTACATTCTTCCTATGGCAGCAATAATAAACTAATTTTTCTACGCAGTGACTCTAACGATACGACACTGCAAAGTGACCTAACTTCAACTTGTAATTCAAACTGCACATGTCAGGAAGAATTCTTTTCACCAGTATGTGGAAGTGACGGTTTAGGATACTTTTCTGCCTGCCATGCCGGGTGTGCAGAAAGCAATGACGGGGTACGTATTTCTTAAACCTTGTAAAAATTACCTTATGTGCTCGAATTCAGTTAAGACATATAACATATATACAGAGGAACCTAGGTTTCCGACAATAATTGGTTCCTGGGAGTAAAGAGAAAATCGAAGCAATATTCCCAGGAGCATTATAATCCAGACACAGTCACTTATACCTAACGCTTATTATATCAAAAGAGACACACACAAAATCCAATATATGTCTTCAGAGACTCTGTAAGACACCACCGCACTATGCACAAGACCGACCCCCAACTGAAAGTAACATATGTTGTTCAGCGACGAACACTGGCATTTTAGACGAACTGCATTGAATGCATTACATTTTTGAATCAAAAGCAGCAAGAAAATCAAAAATTACATAACCGAAAACCGAGCTTCACATCGTTACTATATATTTGTGATTCAAAATTTACTTATTCTTGTTTTGATAGACGTTGCTACTAGAGCTATTTGTATTTTACTGTTTAAAATGATTAAATGACGATACATTATTCTTCATATAGGTTTACGTGGATTGTCAATGTATATCTGGTTGGCAACAACACAATGCGACTGCAACTACCGGCTTGTGTCCGTCGTCTTGCAACGCGTTGGGTCCTTTTATTGCTGTATTTTTTGTCATCGTTATGATAACCTTCATGATGTCAACTCCTGGATTGCTTGTTATTATGAGGTAGTTTAATTTGTACCAGATAAATCCGGGATGTACTTTTCTTAGACATCTAAATGTCTACATATAAACATCATCTATTATATATCTACAGATGCGTTCCCAATACGCAAAGATCGTTCGCAATAGGATTGCAAGTGTTTATTATGAGAGGCATAGGAAGCATCCCGGGTCCAATCGTGTTCGGGAGTGTATTTGATACCGCTTGTATTTTATGGCAGAAAGACAGTTGTGCCGGGGATAGAGGCTCTTGTTTCATATACAACAGCAATAATTTAGCAATAAATCTCATGACTATTGGTAAGCTGCTCTATTTCTCAGAAAGGCTCTCTCATATGTATGTATCTGAATTCCTATTTTTAGCCGTTATGGGGATTACAGGGCTCATAAGTAAGATTTTATCCCGTTTTTTCGTTCGTTCATTAATGAAGTACAGTAATAATAATAATAGTCAAGTAAAAGCATAAGTTCCACTCCTCATTTGTTTATTCAGCAATGGTATGTCAAGCTATAACGGCAATGTTCTTCGGCCTTGCTCTCTACTTATATAAACTTCCGGATACCGAAAACGCAGAGACGAAGCCGAGCTTCGACGCATGCTCGATTGGAAGTTCAGACAACAAGGCGTTTGAATTAACTGAGGAAGATGATCTCGACCAGAGAAGCAATGGTGATATTCATACGACTTACCAAGATGCTACGAGATTCTAAGCAGCTAAATCGGCATCTCTTTCAATGATATCGTGTACAATGCAAAGAGAATATCGGATACTACTCAAATATTTCAAATTACTATAAAATTAGTTTTGGTACTGCTATAGTATGTGATCTATCTATATTTTGGGGGTCGGGTTTGAGTAAAAATTTGAAAAACTGAATATTGTTCAAAGAGGACATTACAACCCTAACCCCAAAAAATGAGGTCGACCTCCAAACTATAGTTATGTCAGTTTCGTGTTTTTGAATTCCAACTTTTATCAATCGTATCAAGAACTACGACAGTGCAATAGTGCTGCTGACCGTGGTACATGTCTTCTATAGTATTCTCAATTATAACCAGAGTTGCCTATAGTACTGTTACTTTGATATAATAGTTTTAGGGGACATTTAATACACCGATTTTTCGTTTCATAAATTAGGAATTTATAGAGAACCGTATTCCTTAAGTTGAGTATAAAACGAGATCGAAATTAGCGACCAAAATCAATACAACTTCTGTCTTTACGAGTCGAGTTGTTTAGTATTTCCCAGAGTCTTTCCCAGTTAAAACTCGACTTCTAGTCAAATACATACGGTATTTCGAAACAAGTAATCTGAAGCTTGAAATTCATGTTTTCGTTTCAAAATACGCAAGTCAGGTCACTATTTACTGCCTGAAATTAACTACAACGAATTCGTATTAATTTTTTATTGCTTCTAGTCGGCCAATCGATATCCATAACGGTACAGATTTGAGGAGTGTTGCACACGTGCGCACGTGCGGTCGGTAATTATGTGGCACATTCGGGAACAGCTTGTGTCAAACCTAGTCATAGTTAGTCAAGTTATTTTATTCATTACCTGAAGTAGTCTAGTCTATCTAGGTCCTAGGATGTCCGAAACTATTAAATATAAGCAGGAAAACGGCGGACGTGAGAGATTTCAAAGTTTTTTTTTTGTGGGCGGCAGTGACCTATGAATTTTTTTTTTATTATCGAAATCTACATAATCCGCATGAATAATTAACGCGATCTGTTTCCCTTCTGCAAGTAAATACGCTTAGTAGCATTCACTATTCTACGGCGGTCGCGAAACGTACAGCCAATCGCCTGGGAGAGCAAGGGAAAACATGCTAGGACAGGATCGAAAGACTAAAGTATATGACTGCAATTAAAAATGACTGAACAAGGAAGAGCTCTATGGCTTTGACGCGGATCGATTTTTCGAGTGAAAATAATTTAAATGAGATAATGAACCGTGCAATTGATTTGACGGAATCGCTCTCGCTTCTTCACTAGTTTGAGAGTTTACTAGCTGCTAGTGAAGCGCAGTAAACAAAGATTAGTGACTGATGTTGTTTTCAAAACATGTAAGCTGGTGGAAGAGATAGATTAAAAGATAAGATAGGGAACGCAGGACAACATTAATAAGCTTAAAAGTAGTGCGAAACCAATATAGATTTATTCGTTACAGAGAGGTTGATATTTCATCATAGGTAGACGATCATTCTTAACCCTATTCATTTGAGGTGAAATTTTCTGATTCGTATAAACATTCGCTAGAACTCAATCAACTCAGACAGTACCAGATAGTTCAGAATTAGATAAGATTTTTATCATCAAAATTGGAACTCTTAGCGTCACGGGAAATATGGAGATTCGTGGAAGCCACCGAGAGTGCAAATATAAAATGAAATATAGCGCGAATTTTGGGTTCAAGAATGTTCTTCAACTTGATTTTAACTGAACGGTTCCATCATTCAATTGAATGGTATGGTGTTCATTGCAAACATTGGTCGCCTGCTTTTTCGTTAAAAGATCAAACAAGCAATATATATTCTTTGACTAGTCTAGCAATGGATAGAAATACCAAATTGCTTTTTGCCTAATTGCAGTTTGTCTTCGCAGTGATCAGTTTCCAATCCCTTTATGCAAACTAGAATTGCGCTACAATTGCTTAGAGGTTTTCCAATATGCACCAATCATAAATGATTTAGTATTATCGCCGCACGGTATGAAGAACGCTCTCAAAAGTAAAGTTGAAAATTTTGCAATTCATGGGTGATTTATTTAACCATTTTTGGGTTTGTAGTTTAAGGAATATGGAACTTCTTGTGTACATGCTTCCCATTCCCTTTAGATAGCACAGTCAGGTGTTTATTAGCTCAATTCTATTCAAGGTATCGTGTCATTTTAAAGGTCTTTGATAGCATACATAAATCTTGGTGTTAATTGCCTTGATTCCTCCTATATCATCATACTAATTAATTAGCTGTATTTTACACAAGAAAGTATATTGTATTGTTGGCTGTATCTCGATATAGCATATCAAATCTAATCTTTTTCTATGAAATTTACAAGTCTGTGATCTGCACCGGCCGCTCTTCATACATTATTTAAAAAAACAATCATGAGATCACTTGTCTGCGAGCACAGCACAGTCAACCACAAAGGCAGGGCATAGTTTAGTTGATCCTCAGACGGTGTAAACGGTGAGAGGACTAGCCAAGCCACCTCGTAACTGTAGGTATCTTCGGTTACTACATGTAACTGAATAACGAAGAAAATAGAGCGTAGATTTAACACTGTGGACTATCACAAATGAATCCCGGTTACACTTAGAACAGTTTTATCATAGTTTATATTGCATTGCAATACGTTCAATTACTATATACACCCAGTGTGGTTTCGCTCTCATGCAGCAAGAAAACAAATTCAATTTTGCATAATCTTATATTCAATTAATTTAGCTTGCCACTAATGAGGGTACTGTCATTAGTATTCGTTGATTTAATTTACAGCGGATGCCTATAGCTCTAAGCCGCAAGTCGATGGTCCCTCTAATTTAGCATCTCCTGTCGTCTGGAAATCTTGAAATTATACCAGAAGGCCCGAACCGATTATGCGCATTGAATATGTAGAAAAATTACGACCATAAGGAAAGTGTCATTATGAGATTCGTTGATCAGGTTATAAGGCGAGTTTCGCCTATTCGATTATTCCCGCTGAGCTAAATCGTTTTGACAAACACTGGTTACTTCAGTGGCACTACAAAATAGTAGAACACTCCCTTTCGTGAATGAAATAAGTATAGTGTTTATTCTTTATTATTAGGATTGGTTAGTTAATTCCATTTATCGATTTTTAGCATTTTTCACAAAAATCACCAGAGAAATATAACACAACCCATGATCATGTATCTCAGACCACAGCGCATATGGTATCACACCTAATGCAAAGATCTACGAGGGAGGTTATGTACTTTTACGCAGCAAAGAATAAGAACGAAGAAGAAAATACCAAATGGCGATAATTACTATGACCTGTTGGAATAAAATATTTACGAACGTGGTTGATAAACGTGCAAAGCAGCAGTTGCTCTTTTTTTCTACTAGACTTTTTACTAGACTAGCTACATTTTTTTTAGTAAAGACGTTCCAAAAATTTCTCGCCATCAGTAATTCAGTATATCATTTAATTTTGCTTTTTGCAACATACTTGATTTTTTTTTATTTAGTTAGGTAACTTTCTCGACTATCAAAGAACGAAGTGCCACCAGGCTTACTAGGTCATACGAATTACAGAGGCATATTAGGACACTTAGCCGTGCCCTCCATTAGAATAAATACTCAGTTTAATTCGCATAGAAATAAGAAAAGCCACATTATATTTTTGCCCAATGAAGGTAGAAAACCTATTATTGCATATTCAAATGGAAGGAATTTTTTTCTGAAGTATTTTAAAGATAAATGTTCTCAACTCTGCATTTCTATGTACGAACATAATATGATTAAGGACGCTTTCATCAGTTTCAAATCGCAGTTATATTAAAATAAAAAGGTTGTAGTGGATCCAAAACAGTATTATCTCGAAGTATTTGACATCACATATGGAGTTCACATGGAAAATCAATATTGACGTGCAATTTTGTAAAAGCTGAAGAATTATTACGTTGTTTTGAATCTTACTTTAAAAAAAAAAGATAAAGATATGCACTCGAGAAAATAATAAGATTTATGATTTAAGATTATGACAAGGGAATAGAAGACTTGACAGTGAACATTATTTGCCCATTAGCTGGGCAATGAAAATGAAGGATAGTTGGACGGATCGTATAGATTTTTATGCTGATCCCGTCGGGACGGTTTCGATCGCTTGGCGGGTCAGCATTGCTGGGATGATTAAATAACTTAATTATGGACTTGGAAAATACGAGAAACACGCCTCGCTATGTGGCACTTACGAAAGACTTTTAGAATTATAAACACGTATAGGTCAGTGCAGCAGTAAGCTCAAGTAGAGAGGGGCAAATTTTCATATGGATGTAGAGGTACTATATACGGCACTGTACTCAATATCTGAAAGCACTTGATAAGCGTAAAGAAAGGGTAAGGTGTTTTGACTGATGTCAGTATTAATACCAGGTAGTTAATTCTGTAATCCGGATATTCATAACTAGGGGTAATTTTTCCCAACCGTCGAGTCTCAGCATATTAGTGGAGGAATTGCTATCACAGATTGCTGGATTAAGTCGTATTATATGAATATTATTTGAAGTCAAACAATGTTGCAAATGAAATTCTGTTATTTAGTGAAAAGGAAGAATGCGGCATTGGTATAATATCGTTTAAATAACAAACATGGGATGTTCACAGAAGTAGAAATTATTTCCACTAGGAATTTTCTTTATATTCGCCGCCGCAAAAATGTTCAACAAGATATATCTGTGCCACAGTGTATAGCTACAGTTCCCTCGTGGGAAATTATTTATAGCAATTGCTAATCCCCATCACAATTCGAAATTACAGCCGTATAGAGATCACGCGATAAGACTACGGGCATTGGGAATTGCGTCAGCTCGGATTATGGTAAATTCTAGCGACATCTACTTTTAGCGATTTTGCTAATAAGGCTCGATTTTACTTTCCCGCGGTAATTGAGACTTTTCGTTCATATGCTGTTAGGCGACAGCATGATGATAGTATGTTTATTTTCGTTCTCAATAATTCATTATTAACATGCATCAAATTTCGTTAAGCACTCGGTTGCGCGAAATTGCTGGTTTTTTAATGGAGTAATTGCTTGCGTACGTAGATTAAACATCGATTACATCTCCTGCTATCAGTAAAATAGGAGTTAAGAAGTGTTTATCATGACTACGAATTATGGTTTACCACATACTTTGGTCTAGTCATTAGAAATGAAGAATTACAGCGATAATTGATAATGGGTTTCGTCTGCCCTGGGTAAAAGAGTTTATCTTCCCCGGAGGGCGGACGATAGACACGAAAGAATTACAGAGGTAGGCCTATACAGCAGACACTCCTGCGGTTCAAGATACAAGACCGAGATCTGTAGTTTTAGCCAGTTTTAATCTAGTTTAAAGGTTAAAGTTAAATAAGGTGTATTGTAATGAACGTTATGAAGTCATACAATAAGTAAATATACAGGACAGGATAGGTGATAAAATTCTCAAATTCAGTAAGGGAGGAATGTGATGAGACAAGACATAGCAAATCTCATATAATTAACTGCTGAACTACTGGAATAACTGTTTGTATTCAAAATTTAGTTGAAATCTGAATAAACGTTCGAATCAACACGGTGTACGTTAAGTCTTGATAAAAAACGTAACACACTGGCGAAATTATGAATATATTTATCCGCTAGATGTCGATCAAGTGCTAATATTTGGACTCGATCCCAGGAGATTGGGTAATGTATAGCTCTATCCGAGTACGACATATTCACTTCCTCAAGTCAACACAAGAAGTACAATTGGATAAGGCAAAGTTGGGATTAGTTGAGCGATGATGGTGACCTTAATAAGATTATGACTACACTGCCAACCTCTGAAACCTATCCTGGACTCTTAACATACATGTAGTATCACATAGACGATCCATACTTGCTACCCAATACTTTAGAATGCGTATTTTGACGAAGTTTTCGATTTTATTAATTTACTTTCAGGACAAGATTATATCATATAGGTTATTATAGGCGAGCTCAATCAGTGCTGCATTCATTGATATCGTTGTCACTTCCATTTGAAATTTACGTCGGACTGAGAGCGTACTCATGAGTGAAAAAAGAGTTAATTCCACGAAAGCTCACGTTCGTCACAGTCCAGTGGCACTACAAGGCGCCCTTCTTCGTATGTCGCGTTTAGACGTAGGCTTGCGTCAGCAGTGGAAACGGCAAAGAAAAATCGACATCGATTTCACCAGACACAAAGAGGATACAAGCTTAGCAAGAGGTAACAACAACAGACCAGCTAAAGAAAGAAGTGCGTACAGCACAGCTGTCGTTAACGAATCCTACGGTGAGAATGATGCGTGCGCAGTAAAGAATAAAGGTAGTCAGTTTAATTGCGCTACCGAACTTGCTAACGGCACAGCAGACAAGAAAAGATTCATTGAAGGCCTGTTTCACGCTGATTGTTCAAGCTCTAACGTTGACCCTGAGGCTGCCAGAAAACCGCTTCGTAATATCAGGAAGAACAAAATCGGCTTGTTTATCGAAGATATCGAAGCTAATGGATTTGTGAGAAAATATGACATCCCGACTAGAGAAGTAAAGCAGAAAGGTAACAGCGAAATTATATCGATATCAGGCGGTCAAGTAAAAGACGAGAAACAAAACTCAGCGGTTCATGAAGATCACAATACAGCCAGACGCGGTGGAAAATATTCTTATTCCTGTCGCCAGCTAGATTCAACAACTGCTGTTCGACCTGGCTCTCATCCGAAACAAGGTAAGAAAGAGAGGCATCGTAGAAGTACTTCAGAAAGTGCTTTAGGTATTCAACATATTCAGCGTTCAGACACCATCGAAACGGATTACGAACCAAATTACCTGGATTCGAGCCTCGATAGAGGAATCGTCCTGGAGGTTCAATCGATGTCGACTGAAAACGGTGAAGACGGGAGGTTGCTATCGGTAGTGCAGCATGAAACTCCGCCGTTTCGACCATCGACATTGGTACATCAAAACGATACTAGAAAAGGTCAGCCTGTGGGAAACAGTCTGTTTGCAAGACGTAGACATAAACGAAATATGGAACACGGTAATGAAGACGGCCCGGTACCGTTACCTCTAGGTAAAAGGAGCTCCCCTTTCGAATACGCACCCATCGGCAACGACGAAGGATCGACGCCTTCTCCTGTATCCTTTTTCGACCCGTCGAATAAATGCGGCGAAGATGTTTCAACCAGAAGCGAATCGCCTAGTTCCATTGACTACAATCCTAGTGTACCGGAATTCCTATCTGGAGATGAAGCAAATCATACTAGTATGGACAGCTTTAGTCGAAATATGCCTCGATCTAGCCCGCGACTGCCTGTTTCCCAAGGTTCAGCCGACAGCAATTATAATAATGACTCAGTACACAGTAAGAAGAATCCTTTTGCCGAAATTGCTTTGCAGAGTTCAAAATACAATGGGGTTATGACTCGAATAGCTAGTATGAATCACTCAACAAGAAGTTTGAATAAGTCCCACGACGCCGATCCTATTGAATGCCTACCGATGGTGGGTCAAGCTGCTATGGCACCGTCGTTCGCAGCCATGGTGAACCCACCCGAAATTGTCAAACCCAAAGAGGATGCGGATGGTAAAGAAATGGCAATCGTTAGACACATGGATAGTTTGGACACAGAACATACATTTGATATCACTGAGGGTGATTCAACGAATGCTAAAAGTCAGACAAGTAACAATAGGAGAAATATGAATATCGGTTACAGGCTCGGATACAGACGTACCTTGTTTGAAAGAAGGAAACGATTAAGCGACTATGCGCTAATATTTGGAATGTTTGGGATCATTGTGATGGTTATTGAAACTGAGCTTTCTGGCAACTTACAAGACGCGGTAAGTATAGTCTAGGTTTCTAGGAGTATAGTAGTGGAGCATGTGGATGAACGGCGTAAAAGTTCATATCGAGCTGCATGGGTATTTTTGTTTCTCATGAAGGCATCGGGGAACTCCAGATTCTGAAATCTTGTCGAATTACGATACTGAAAATTTCAGAGTAGCGCATCGAGGCGAATTAGAAAACTAAAACTACACCAAACACAAGAATTCAATTTTCCAATTAAAGGCATAATAATACTGTACCAGGCTTTTAACATGAAACAGCGTATTTCAAGAAATAAAAAATAACGAATTTTTAATTCTAACAACATTAGGTGACAGAATAGAATATCTGCAATTATATAAAGCGGACTCTCCCTTACTTGTTAATCACTGTAATTAAGTTTCTAAACGGTGATTACGTTTGAGATTTGGAGTATCAAAAAAATACATGTAATAAATGATCACGCTGTCATTTTTAAATAGTGGCGATTATTCCCAATCATCATGGTAAATTTATCGACTTCATTATGTTATTGCAGATCCAAGCGAATAAACTGCGCCTGTTTGCCGCATTTCATTGATTATATCCACTGATCAAATCGATGTATGTCAACTGATTTTGTGAGAAACAAACTAAAGTGTTTATTTAGTTGCAGCGTTGTTCATTTACAGCGTCAATCAATGTACGGACAGTGTTTTCTTTCCGCTAACCCCCTTGTTTATAAATGGTCCCTCACAACTAATGAAGGAGGTCGAAGGCAACTGTATTCAATTATCCCATGGTAGTCTCTATACGTAAAAATGAAAACCCTTCCGAGTTGATTCGAGTGGAAACATATTGCATTATGCATGAGACGTTTCGGTTGAAAAGTAAATTAAAGAAAGTATTCAACTCTGAGTTCGTTTTTATTCTGTATATGGGCGCTTTTTTACTAAATTTTTCCAATATCGCATTCCTGATTTACCAGTGTTAGTGGCATGTTGTTCTGAAATAGTGCACCAACCACCTAATACCATTTAGTTGCCTCGTAATATGCCTTTCTCCCAGCAGTAACAGTATTTGGGTATTTAGGTATTTGGGAGGTATGATTTTTTTAGATCAATACCAAAATACCTTCAAGCGTACGAGAATTCAATTTTACATTGTCGTGTTTACTTGTTGTTTGTTGCATTAGCATCTGAGAAGGATCATTGTTTTGCAATTAAATCACAAGGTAAAAAAGTAGTTCCCCTCTATATTCGAGACTACAGTACTACTACCTGTCAATGCTTGTTGAGCTATATACCCCAATTACATGAATAATATTACCACCTGAAAGAATTCGATGTAACTGTAGAGCCCGTACTGCGCTTTTGGTTGGGTTTCGAGTTATATTACAGAGAAGAAACTACTCAAGCGGAAGTCATAAATAAAACATGTTCGATAGAGTATTGTATTGTTTTCTATTGCGGTTCAAGTTGAAGAAGCGAAAATCGTTATCTTCTGTAATTTTCCGAAAAATCAATGGACGAAGTTATTCTGCCAATAACGAGTTCCATGCAGAACGAGAGCAATCAATTTTATTACATTATTCATTTTGATCAGTTCTCTACGTCTAAATTGTCCTTCGTGGAGGTAAACTTAATTCCCCTATCTTCTAGTGACGCCTTAGTCTGCTTGTAATGATGGGAGACAATTGTAATGATGGGAGCACATCGAAACATCAATATTGATATTAACAACCAGGAAAACAACGTTGTTTAATACCTGATTATCGTCCTAATTACAGGGCTCGTATGGATTTCAGTTAATTGACTTCATTTTCTACGATTGGTTTAAAGAATTCCCATCTGTCATTTTGTTATGATATATACTGTATCTGGAATATTTATGATTCAAATAAGAGAACAACGATACCATAAATGTTTAGACAAACTAGCATGTTGCCAATTATACTGTCTGCCATGTTGCCAACGTGTTTGGTAATCTCAGGAGCATCATTAATTGCAATTAGTGCTCTGGAAAACTAGCATATCTCGACTAAAAAAGCGCTGGAAGCACAATTTGCATTTATCACATAGTTTACTCTGCTCTACTCTTGTACTAACTTTTTCATTATATCAATAATTTTTCCCGTTTCCATGATCCTGCAATCTATATCAATTCGCGACACTAACAATCGCTGCCCTTCGGCAAAACATTTTACTGTAGGCTTCAGTTGTGTTATTGCGGTGTTTAGTTTCGTTTAAAAATATGTGGAACCACGTTTCTATTTTAAAATATTGAAAACTGATAAGTTTGTTGAAAATCCCTGAGGGTTAGATCAGGGTTTATGTGATGGTGTCTGAAGGTTCGTGAGGGTGCATGATCTATCGTTATTTTTCTTGATTTGTTGGTCAAGTTTGTTATTGAAATTAATTGTTCGGCAATATGTAATTAGCACACCATCTGAAGTAATATTTTACAATTATATTTTTCAGGATGGCAAGATCTTGAGTTGCTCTCCTTCGAAACAGATCCGCTTGGCATGGGAAGGTAGAATTCTAACAGAGTGTGCGTGGAAGGTAAAAATCATGGAATAGAGAACGGCTATATTTAAATATAGCATCACGCCACTAACCAAGCAATTGTTTTAATCTTATTCCAGGCAACCTACTTCTCCCTTGGTTTGAAATCTCTGATAAGCACGTCAACAGCAATACTTCTGGGATTGATTATAGCATATCATGCAAGAGAAATACAAGTAAGTTGGGTCAAAAACCCTGTTATATAGTTTAACTGAATGAGAAAAAAATAGTCCTCCCAACAAAATGTAGTTTAAGGAGAACGTTACACAAAATCCTAATATTCCATATCTTACATTTCATATTAGGTAACGCGTTCTTGCAAAAACAATATTTTCATATATAAGCTTGAAAATCAAACGCTACAATGATGTATTATTATTGCTGAAGATAAGCTAAACACGTTCAAGTAATAGTATATTTTAAAGTTCAATAACATAAATCACGAATGACTATTTAATTCAAGTTGGTATGTAAAACAATTACAGAAATATAAATTTTATTCTCCACAAACTGCCCTCTAGCTTATTTTTTTATGAACATTCGGACTCTACTTAACGCATACGCCTTGTCCTGCTTTGTGATTGCGATGTCGGTATTAATTATATTTCAATCTAATAACTCACTACAACAGAAAGGTCACACTGCTTGTCACTTTGTCAAGTTTACATGTAAAGTTGCCACTTAATAGTGATGATGTTACACTTAACACAAAGCAGAGATGAACTGTTCAAATCATTTATGGCATGATTAACATATTTATTAACAGCACATAACCTCAATAACCCTTTTATTACATGTTTAAAAATCAGCTGATTTAAGCCTGATAATTGGTGTAGTGAGGGTGGCTTAGTATAGTAATGTGTTACTAGATTTTCTAAAGGTTAAAGGTGACTCTGGTGTAACAAACTAAATTCAGCGCTGAGGCATTTTTCAAGACGAAATAATGTTCAAATTATTATCATTATAATTATTATACGTCCTGGTAGGTTAAAACGTAGTTCAAAATATTTGGAAGTCCTGTACTGTCTCCTACACATTGACTTCGTATACCCTCGGGCAGTAGAAATATTAATATATATTCACAGTAAATACAAATTAATTAGAATAATAAAAATGAACAAATCATATCGCACTTGTTTTGGCTAGCTAAGAGTAGACTCTACGCTTTGTTTTGCTCGCTCTGGGCATTATGTAGAGTTGTAGACTGTAGACTACTAACAGGGAATAATGATACCGACTAGTTAAGCTCTCAATTCATACACTCTACTGTAAACACTCTTTTTTACGTATTTATGAGGAGCTCAAAGATATCAATCTCTATTTTCTTCTTAAGAATGGGTCAACATAAATATTTCCTATTTATATTCAATGTTCGTTCACGTACACTAAATCAAAATGAACCACAAGTCTATGTTAATTGTTACTAAAACCAAACATGAACCTTTGGTACTACTTGGTTTCTAGATCCGTAGAAATATTAAGCGATTGTATATAAGTGTTTTTGTATTTAATTGCGACATCACTAGCTTTGTGAGTAGAAGCGTAGTAAATTATTTATGATGCTATATTCCACAAGCGACCAAATTGACAGGAATGGACATCTTTGTCGGTCAATATAAGTAAGACATTGCTTTACCTCATCCTGTTTTGCAACGGATATTACAAATTAAGGTAAAAAAAAATTAGATTACGAGCTAGGCAATCTCATTTGAATCAATGACGGTTAGACTGAACTGCGTTCCCAAAATTCAATTTAGACCGAAAAATCTCGTTGCAGGCCTTTGTATTTATACAGTTGGCTGTCTGCAGACGACTATTGATCGTAAAATATATTGTATTCCTTGTTTCGTAATGTCAGATTAAAAATAACCCGGATTACCAACATTTCTATTTGTCGAACTGAAAGCGGTAGGGCATTATATACATATACGCAGTATACGCGCTACATTCCGAGCCCATTTCTGCTGAACTGAGCCGTTCTGGTACTGACAGGACGCAATGTGACGCAAGCCTCGGGGGATTCGAGCGCCGTGCTAAACGTAAAAATATATTCACGTCGTATCAGCAAAGGATGAGCGTAATCTATTTTCATTTTCTCGTATTCCCTGGTGAATAAAGGCTTTCAGTAAATGCAAGTGCCATCCTTGCGATCTTCTTAATTGACCGTATGTACTCTGTGTGGTAACTGAATTTTCTTTTGGACAATACAAGTATATATTAGTTTGATATTGAGACTATTGGTTATACATTGAACGATCATTTTTGAGGAATACCTAAGGCATGTCGGGTATGTGCATTTCAAACTGGAATTGAAAAACTAATAAGCAATGAAAACCCTGATTATGCCACCGAATTTGAATATCACACATCTCTGCTGTAATTTACATCTAGTAAAATCTATTTATTTTAATGCAGTTATTCATGATCGATAATGGAGCCGAGGATTGGCGGATTGCGATGGATGGCGAAAGACTTTTTTTTATCTTGCTGGAAATGGTCGTATGTGCTGTTCATCCTATACCGGGATTTTACACTTTCACATGGCAAGCCAGGCAGGTAAGGTCAAGCGAACTCTGGTTAATGAGCAGTACGTAAGGGTAATTTTAGGTAATTTAAACTCGAAATTGTGTCGCACTGACGCTGAACGGATATAACCCTTTCCTAACTTAATTTTCGAATCGATTGATATCCTATTTAGCCAGCAGAGACCTTACTTTTTTCCCTTCCTGGGAATAATAATGTCACTTTGGTTGAAGAAATAACCAATTTATTATCGGAAGGAGGATGAGGCAATTTCCAATACTGAATAATGAGGACCACGCGGGCATGTAACTATGCATATTTGGTACCCAACGAAGAATCTATTTCTAGAACCTAATTTAATTTCTTCCGCTGTCACAATTATTAATTTATACGAACTGAGAACAATAAATTAAATGCAACAAATTAACAAAAAATTTATGAATGAAATAAACACGTGTGCATAATAGTAGAATATTCTGTTCCAAAGTTTAAGAATCATTCAAGAATTAATTCAATTCTTTCAACTTCAATTTTGACATTTTTATACTTCATGAATGTTTCAATTTGTAATCTAACTAGTAATTCGAACCCACCGAAATATGCCGCGGCTACCAGACCATTGTATTCTATTTTTCTTATAAAATATGATCAATCTGACACAATATAACTTATATAAGTTATGTCCAAGCTAAGCACAAGCACATGACATGTTAATGTTTTCTATCTCTGTTTTCTATTCCTATTTCCCAGGCAAACATTCTGTCCATCTAAGCATTGTCTCATACAGTATATAGTGGTGAAGGAATATCTATAAGCTTTTACACTACACTGATAGATTGTCCTTTGAAATTATCTTTCAATATGATTTAATGAATACCGGGACAACCATGCAATACTCTAAATTTTAAATGTTGAGTTCACTCTGTGCTGGTTTGTTCGTTAGATAATTCGTTGGATGTAAAACATCAAAAGACGAATATATTAGTTCATGTCATTCAGCACTAACTGCCCTCAGATTATTTCCTATCACAATGCCTACAACATCAACTGGTCATTGCACAATGAAAATTGATAGAAAATATATTTTTTTATCGCTTTGTAGATGGTGGAAATAACCTTCCTTGTTGAAAGGGGGAGCCAAGACAAGCAATGATACGATTTTCGTGTCATTGCAGCTGACTGAGCTACGCAGCATACACGCAATACTAAATCGCTGTGGTCGTGCGTTTAACTTAATACACAGCTGGAGGGTTGACTTCAGTTTATTCGACCTGGGTATAGGTTGCTTCGAACTGCGCTGTTTACTTTCTAACCAAGAAAGTTTCTATCCTTTTTACATGTCAAGGGTTATCAATATCTTGAACGTTATCAGAACGCGGAACTACACATTATTAAATGTCCTGCATCATGTGCAACAAGCCCTCGATAATAGTCCTCAATAATTAGTAGAAAAAGCGACAGTATTTTTTGCGTTTTCAATGGAAAGCGAGTGTCAAAGAAAAAGTCTGCCCGGGATACAAATTAAGCCACAGATGCACTGATTTCAATATTAAACATCATTCACATAATCCGCATTGATTTTGTTTTTAATGCCTCATTTGCCTACAAGATCCTGCCTTTCGAGCTCTTGACAGATCAAATTTGAACTAACATTTAATATGAAAAATAACATGTTGACACAATATTATTATTGTTTTCTGTTTGTAGTCTTTTACTGGAATCACGACTAACACCACAGCGGACGTCGATATCTTACTCTCCATTCCAATGTTTTTGCGTCTTTACCTAATTGCACGCGTCATGCTCTTACACAGTCGTTTGTTTACGGACGCTTCTTCGCGAAGTATTGGAGCGCTAAATAAAATCAATTTCAATACAAGGTAAGTTCTATGAACTTGGTTGTCGTGTTTATTGTTTACTACTGGGAGTAGCGAATACCGCAACACTGTACGAGGAAAGTCCGTTTCTCACAATTCGGTCTCATCTGATTGCAAAAGTTCGAGCGATGGTTTTCGATATTGAAAACAAAGTTAGATATTTGCCCATAACGTCAAATTGTTTACATTAGTGAACAATTCATACTGACGATGAGTGTATGAGGCTGTATAAGTGATTTTCTGTGCTTGGTCAGTGGGGGTTGATGTCGAATGTACCATGCTGGCGTAAAAGCCCACCCCTAAATTGCTGAGGTGAATTTTTGGGTTTTATACTATACTCGCAACTTTATGCTTGGCCTATTATTATTCGAACCCAGTTATTGGGCGATTTATTTTATGATTCAAGGCTGGGACGGCATTTCGAATTCTTTTAGTTATTCATCCCAACAACGCGTTTACAAATACGATTTTAGAATTTAGTTAATTGTTTCGAATGAATTTTGCGTTGTCAGTTCATGACGTCACTCATCTTTCATTGTTCCAGGTTTGTTATGAAGACCCTAATGACTATTTGTCCGGGTACAGTCCTGCTCGTATTCAGCATATCTCTCTGGATTATTGCTGCCTGGACGATAAGAGCTTGCGAAAGGTAAATGCTAGCGCTATTAATAAATCGGACGCTTTGTTGATATAACGTATCGTGAAATATAATACAGTTGTTGTAGGAAGATTTACGTGGAGCAATGCGTGACGTGACGCTATTCACGTATTCACGTTGTGTTGCGTGATACCATTAGTTGGTTAACAAGAGCATTTACCCAGACTGATTGAAAATATTTTCCTTTTCTTGTCGATTTTCTGACGTACAAGCAGCTCTCACGTATATATATATATATATATATATATATAAAGTAATTGATTCACATAAAGCATGATACTTCCTGGCTGTTTCCAGTCTTAAAAAGATTACAATCGCAATACTCGTTGAACCGAATTTACATCCCTTTTATTTATTTCCGCCAACTAAAAGGAACGCTAATAAAATGACCACAAGACCGCTCTAAGTGCCGCGGTTCAACGTCACTGTGACAGTTCACTGACAAGATCACAAACACAAATAATAAATAAAATATTAATTTTCAAAATCAACTGTATTTTAAAATATCGAATAGCGAAAGTCAAGTCAACGATCAAGTGCGGTCGATCGTTGTTGGCTTATTTTCCTGTGCTCCCGTACAGTTAAGATTATGTTCTTCATTCCACTATGACTAGGATATGTGCAACTGTCTTCGAAATCGCCAGTTTACTGAACTAATTACAGTGCTAGGTATTCCGAGTAATAATTGTACAGAATGGAGGAGGTATATCTTGTCTCGTTTTAATCCTAAAATATTGACCTGAAGAATTTACTCTTCGCTCCTTTGATAGATAAAATTACCGTGGGAAATAACAATATGGGAAACAATACACCAAGTACCATATACTTCAAGAGAATGTGGAAACACATCATCACTAGAGGTGATCTCACGAATATGGTGAGTCAGTCAAAACCAATGAATTTCCAAAAACAGTAGTTTTATATTAAGATTTAAAAGAGGATGACATATGACAAGTTCAGTTGTGCTCGCACATTGGCTTCCCATCGTACGCTTGTTGTGTACATTGCTAGGTATTGGATAATTGAGGGTATTTAATCTTAGATAATGGTAAGTACATGGTTGGTGAACTTCCAACCGGAGCGGTTAGGCTTAGTAATTCTACAAACTCACATACATCTCCACCTGGATAGTTCATGGTTTTTGAATACCTTCAAACATTTATGGTTTATATTTTTAGCAATGCCATTCGGTTAGATTGTACTCCGCCATTTATTTCGTCAAATCAGATGTTTACGCTTCTAGAAATAATTGTGGAATATAGTGTACGATTAGAAATATCGATTTAATTCTAACGCCCGAACTTAATTTCACGTATTTGCGTAATCCAAAGGTCACCTCTGTCAATCGTTCGTAGACGTCCCCGTTAAGTTACACATTCAATATACTGTATACCCAATAATATTCCTAACCCTTCTACTTTGATGTGAATTTTATGCGCGCGATTTTCACGTCTAGGTGAAGGACCAAAATATTCTTCTCTGTTATTTTGTTCCTTCGATTTTTCGAAAACTTGAAACCTTCTACATTAACCGGTAGCGATTATCGATTCTCACATAGCTGCAGATCGCGAATGTGTTCAAATCTTGACCGAGAACGCGCGAAGCAATTTGCAGAAGATAACGTTGCGTTTCGTGTTAATGTCAAGCTGTCACACGGATGTGAAAAGCAGATGACGCAGGTTCCGCACAATTTTAAGCTTTCTGAAGTTGTCAACGATTTTTGCCATATGTAGATGACACCTAATCTATGATTGACGCTCAATCCTCGGAATTACTTTGTATTGTATATGGATAAGAGTATTGATTGAGCGATAGCTTAATACAGATTTGCAGTCAAAATATTATTCAATATTTTTAGTGGTCTGGAGTGGTCTAGAGAAGGCTCTCTTGTATACTATGTACAATAATATTATATTGTATCAAAATTACAGTAGTGCCCTAGTGGAATATCCAAGATATAACTATGTGTGTGTATCAAACACAATAATGCGATAATGGCCCCAAAGCGCAATAATAATGGTTCTAAGGCTACGGTTCATACAGTATTTCCAAATTGAAGTCAGTTTATATAAGCAACTAAGGGGATAATATCTCGAACAATAATTGCTGTTACTCATTGAATTCATGTGATTTACTCGCGATCATAGACGTAACAGTCATATAAATTCACCTGTTCACTTGACATGTTTATTTACCTAACCTACAGGTTGGGGTTGGGAGTGTATTAAAGGATGATACACAAAAGACAATATATAATAAAACCCACCCAATATTTGCTACAGACCGCGCACTAGCTTTACTCGACCCTAGAAGCTTTGCAGCCATTTTACTTTCGCCGACGTCGCACCTCCCCTTGGAAGAAATTACAATTTAAAATGCGGAAAGCCACTAATGGATATGTGATACAATTACTGGGTGTGTGTTTCATGCGTGAAATGGCGTTGCTTCTCCTAAACTTTAACCTCAAAAATGTCAAAAAAGATCCCGAGATCATCGATCAATAATACGTATATTTTGGTAGAACTTTCCAAAACGAGCATTTCGATTTGTTCGTGATTGAACCGCCCATTAACCGACGTTTCGATTTTACGTTCACGCATGCTCTTCTTGCTCTTGTGTGAATTTTGAAAAAAAAGGGTATTGGAAAGGAAAACAAATAATTCACTTGAAAACATACTTTATATCGCTCTGAATCATAAAGATTAGATGGGAGAGTAACTGGAGATTGTTCTACTGATAGTTATTAGATATCTGTGATCTACATTAGCATACGAAAAATGAATATTAATTTTATTGTTACTACATTTTCCCTGCTTTAAATTTAAAGGGGTTTTCAATTATCAGGACAGGCCGTGTCTGCCATTTACGCATAATTGGATTTATTCAGTATCACAATTTATTCGTAACGTAATGATGAAATCATTTCTTTTAAGGATTTAAACAAAAAAATTAATTAAGGATTTCAATGTTCGAAATTCACATATTCCGAGTGCACAATGAAATTAATATTCTTTGGAATTTTAACAATGTAGTTATGGAGAATGGGAATGCAAGAAATGAGTTATCTCTGTGCAGCAATACATATATTCAATTATGAAATGTAGTCGATTACTGGCGTTGTCGACAGCTAGCACGATACCCACATCTATAATCACACTGATCATGACTTGTTTGATTGATAAATAACTATAGTTGGCACGTGCCGTCATGACTTCTAAATGTGAACAGTAATACAGAATTGAGAGTAAAGTTTTAATTACTTTCGGTACCATTCAGTGCCGCATAAATACCAATATGACTCTGAATAATAGACCGTTATAAGATAACATTTTTCTCTCAAGGACACATCTAATTCAACTGGCCAACGAACATCAGAAGATTCTCATTTCAAAATTCTTATTTTACAACTGTCCAACATTCCAATTTAATCTTTTACGACTGTTGATGTAAATATTTGACGTTCTGTGTAAGTACTAGTTAATTGCCACGTTCTGCGTCTGCCATTTCCCGAGGTGAAACCTTTCGAAATGTAATCCATCTTCATTGATCTCTTCGGCAAGCATTAAATATTTATTTTGTGTCGCATTTACAATGAAAAATTGCAACCTATTCCGCGCTATCGCTTTATCGGAAACGGCCCCGCTAGTGTGGCGCGTTGCTTTGACAATTTCACTCCGTGTTTATCGATTTTTAAATCGCTCTTGTATAGGGTACTACAGTAAACAGTAAAAGAGACGTTGTATGGACCTGAAAAATACCGTGATTGCCGTAGATTTTTATACAAAATATATTGAAAGAAAATCAATTTCGCTTACGATATAGTCATAGATTTTGACCACTATGTTAGGTCAGGGTGGTCGAACTTCGAAATTTTTATACAAAAGTTTGTGGGACGCGAAACTTCATATTACTGAGCTCAGATTTAGCGGGCCAAATGCGGGCCTGCAGTTAAATCACTTTGTTCTGTGTAATCAAGTCCAATATAAAGACTAGAAGCTAGAACTCAACCCTTTTCCATTCCATTATAGGCCCAATCTCGTTTATTGTTAAATTAATTTGCATTGCTCGTACGATATTTAATGAATTGTCGCCCGGGGCTTATATACGGGAAACTCCGAGACCTACTGAAAAAAACATCTTATCTGGAAGTCGCACATATCTTATTTAAAATATGTGGAATAACTGGAATATATACAGAGTATCTAATAAAGGTTATTAATTTTTCAATTTAGGTACCACGATAGTGATGATATGAACAGCAACTTCATTAGCGCTATGTGGTTGATTTCTATAACGTTTCTCTCAATTGGCTACGGTGACATGGTTCCTAATACATTTTGTGGTAGAGGAGTCTGCCTGCTAACCGGAATCATGGTAAGCTGTTAATGACGTATATTTTACGTATATTCCACTAATTTTTGACAGGTATGCGAATCGGGGCTATACTGGAACTATTTATTTGCAGTAAATCTTTTTTATTCCATCATATGTGGTGTAGCGATATGCATTATCTACCACTATGTGATAGCAATGATTGGATTCTTCATACGATATAGATTACAGCAATATTATATTCTCAACTCTATTCACAGGGCGCCGGTTGTACTGCTTTGGTCGTAGCAGTCGTTGCCCGAAAATTGGAACTGACCAAAGCAGAAAAGCACGTTCATAATTTTATGATGGATACACAACTGACCAAACGAGTAAGCATTACTTCGTATCAAATTGTATCAGTTCATGGCGACTTCTGACGATTTCGTTTACAAAACGATCATGTTTCAAGCTGCTAGGGTTGTACCGTGAAGTTAAAAGGATGTGCTTGTATTTCGGTTTACTAACAAGCAACAATTTCGAGTGGCCCCGCTAAGTAATTGCCGGTAGCCTAGTATATTAGTTGGCGCTACCCAATAATTATGAATCACTATGATTCTGGTCACAAGAACGTAAGAAGAAGGAAATTGACATTCAATACTTCAAACATATAGGCCCCGAATGGCTCTAATTCAATACAGATTTGGGGTTTATTGGTACCAAGTACTTGTTATTGAGTATGTACGGAATACGTGGTATTTATTTCCCATTCCTTTCCTGCAAGTGACTGAGTAATCAACCTTAAAATTATACTTGGTTTCGAAGAACAAGACCAAGGCCTTAATAGTTAATTCACGTCAAGTTAATTATCAATACACGTACACGTCAAAGCCGACATATTACAAACAATATTCCTGTACGTCAATCGACAAAAACTAATATTGCTGGTAATTAGATGCTGTGGTACCTGACAATATATTACATATGCTTACATGAATATATTTTTAGTATTACATATCCCGAATAGTACATTAGTTTGGATTTCGTGTCAAATTACATCAACTTACATGGAAAAAGACTAAATATACTCTGTGATAAGATCTGTTAAGTTATATAATTTCCCTAGTATTTACGTCTCCTACGAAGCACGAAGCGAAAGATTCAGGGATATTCATAGTCTTTTACTTTTGTTTATCGCCTCTTGTGAGGTTCACTTCATTCGGGGTTTACGGAATTTTTGATTTAATTTGTTCTATTCCTAATGGATTTTTTCACGTGTAAGATCAAGCTCTAAATCTCATCGTATACACAGTTTAATAATAATTACATGTTTTGCGTGAGTAAATCTTGCAGGCGGTATAACGTTCGTTGCTTCACCCCAAGGGAATTTGCTGCTATACACAAGCACACATACGCGTTCCATATTTAATTATCAGAAGGTGATATCTGTATATACATCATCTGACTAATCCCAAGCAGTAAAATAGGTATACCAACAAGTATACCGCAAATACAGAATGCGTGACCTCCATTAAGCCCGGTACACTCAATCGTAAGCATCTTCCCAGCAGTGTAGCAATACATAATACATACATTTTCGCCGTTTCGATATACATTCCTTAAGATGGAGTCGATCCTGCTTCTGCGGTTATCTACATTGTATTGACTATATTTGCCTAGGTAAAAAATGCTGCCGCTAACGTACTGCGCGAAACATGGCTAATATACAAACATACGAAGCTCTCCGACAAATCAGAACCTTTTCGTGTTCGGAAACATCAGAGGAAATTTTTACAAGCCATTTATCAGTAAGTTATTACGTCTTAATAATTTTTATTTGCCATTTCATAATTTTAATTAATTTCGACAACAGATTTTTGTGCAGCTTGTCTTTCGAAGCATTTATTGATTGGTGCATGTTCATAACTTGCATTTATTACGTTATACTCCTGTTTACTCAACATACTCAACACTAGGGCTACACAGTAAGTCAGTCAATGGAAACACTTGAATCAATCTGACTCAAATGGGGGTAAATTTACCCCAGGTTGGGAACCCCTACTGTACATGCCTGTTAACTCAATTGAAACGATCGATTCTCTATACATAGATTACGAAATTTCAAGACAGAACAACGGAAACTAAGCGATCAAGCAAACACCCTGATTGATTTCGCCAAAGTGAGAAAATGACAGTATTATGTGTTAAGACCCGTGATTGACAGTATTTTGACGTTATGTGTCGATATTTCAGCTTCAATTACGAGTTTCTGACATGCTGACCGATATTACTTCAAAACACGAGGTACTGGAGGAGAGAGTTAAGAAAATCAATAACCGTCTCGAATCCATGGAATCGCAGATGCAGAAATTACCGGATTTACTTACGACCGTGATGGAAAAGCAATTTGCTCGATATTCTTCCACGATGGCTCTATCGGCAGGCACACAGTACGATATCGCATGTCGGTCAGCCGACATAGGGTCTTCCTACCGCAGTCCGCCTCATTATGTATCCGATATTTTATACACATCGAATAACAACGATGGAAATACTGATCCTAATTACTTTCAAAAAGAGCAACAGGTTGACCACGAAGCGGCTGGTAAGCAAGTATACGATAATCGCTATAGCGAATGGCAAGAAGTGAGGCGGCCTTCAGCTTCATCGTCGCAAAAATCGGCAACAACACCGGAGCAAACACGTCGCAAATTATTGAAAAGAAGCGGGCATTGTTATAATTCTCCTGTTTTAGAGGGATCGTCCGAAGTTCAACGGATGCCTACATCTTCGGTAACTCATAATGATTCTTCTATCTCAAGCGGTGCTACTTGGTGGGACACTCCCTATCATAAAAATAATGTAGTCGGTTCTAATTCGAGTCCGCGCGTGTCTGGTTGCGAGGTACTTTTGGAAGAAGGATCTAATCAGGAGACTATCCTCTAGCATTCTACAACGCATTGCTGTGCAGCTGATCAGCAACTTGCTGATTGGTGCCTGCGCTGAAGCCTGCCGTTCAAACATAGAATTGTCGTACGCAGCCATCTAGTAGTTCACCCGATAACCGACCGATGCGCCGATGTAACATAGTTACCAATGTAAAGCGATATTGATATCGCAACTTTACATCATTGCGATGTTCCAATTTAAAAGACTTGTGATCGATATAGGTGTAAATATAGTTTTTCATCGCGTTTAGAGGTGTTTCTTTGCAGAAAAACGTTTTAGTATTATCTCAACGGCAAATTTGTCTGTGATTTTGCTCTTCCATTACTGATCCATTCGTTGAATGTTGTTTTACTTATCTCATCTATCTTTTGTCCGTTTTGCTTTCGGGAAATAACAGTTCTCATTCTTTGACCCCGTCCTGTCTGCTTTTCATTGAAAAATTACTAATTCATGTTAGTCTAAAATTGTTCGCTTTCTTACTCTTGTCATATATACCTTCGGACATAATTATATTTATTCTTATTGTTACCAATTTTAATACTATTTTCTTCTTATTGTTGTCGCTTTTTTTTTCTAATCACACTCGAACCCGTTCACAGTTATATAAATTCGTGTGGAGAGAGATATATGACGTAAAGTTAAATATATAGCACAAATATGAAACTGTATTTTAATCACGGTTTCTATTTAATCCTTAGTAGAGTGTCACGTTATTTTTCTAAAAAACTCCCTTTGTGGTATTCCGAGCTTGTTACTTTTATAGAGAGTGATAATGGACTCTGGAGGTTACTATAACCTCAGCAAGGCATCATGGCTGCAGTGAACCTGGCGTTGCTACTTGCCAATACCATATAGGTAAAATGCTAGTTAGGTACATGTCTTTTTTAATTATACGGAGACGAGTCAAGTCGAGGTTCGAAGGAAACGGAAGGAAAACGCTTAAGTTTTACATTGGGCAGACAAACAAAATATGGCTCTATAGCACCATCTAGCGTCAATGCTACAAGTGAAACTGCCTACGAGTTAAACATGTAAATACTATAAATTCTTTTTGCCTCAAAAACCCAAAATTAAAAAGCATAGGATTGGAAATCAGAGCTTTTAAACAACAACATATTATCTCGCTACATTCCATGCGACTGATAGACAAAATCTTTCCGAAATTTTTTCCAGTCACCGATTAAAGTAGGATATATCATGAGGGATTCGGTTTATTTACTCTCGCAACATTTGCATCGAAAGAGAATCCGATACTTGCACAAAATCGTTAATATTGAAAACTTTCAAATAACGACTGCTAAGAACTAGTTGATAAGAAAAAACCAGAAAAACACGAAAGACCAACATACCTACAAACGCCGGTTGAAGCTTTTAGCAGTTTGAAATGAGCCAGCAGCATATGTAGAACAGAACTGAAACTAACTATCTGGGCGTACGTCTAAATCCACAGAACTAGTATAATATTTAATACCTGGGACAAATCACCGTGAATGGACACTATACATCACAGATATATCAACTCATGCTCAGAAATCAAACGCATGGAAGATCCAGCAAGCTACCACTAGAAAAACGAAATTGAAAATAAAACCAAGCACGCATGTGCTCTTTCTATCTTTCTATCTAGCTAGAATGAAGTAGCACAGCTCTTTCATACTGAGTGATAAAACAATTAATCCTTACTCTACGCTGGATCTAATGATTACACCACGCTTTTCAATATCTGGTTAATTACTCCAGGTACGATATCTGAATGCAATAGTTTGTTTTATAATTGGATAACCCTGTTCGTACAAAAGGCATGAGTATTGTCTAGCAAGCTGCTACAATGTAAATAGTTTAAAGACTTGAAGGGTTAAGAATATTCATCACTGGCTATAGCCGACCGGATACCCCAATCTTCCTGATGCACTGGATGAACATCAAAATCCCGAGGCAGATCTAAATAAAACGTTTGCTTCCGGTGACGCAATGTCCAGTTGGCTTGGACAGTTGGGGTGGATAATGGAAATGATTCCAGGAAGAAACCAATCTTAAGGCTGAAAGCTTATGATTGTTTTTATACTATTTCAGAAATATAAAAAGATGTAGAGAAACAATACAATCAGAGTGGGCAAGAATTTTCTAAATGTTATGGCAATTTTTTGATGTAAACATGATGAATATATATATATATATGTGTATATGGTGAAGTGCAATGAACACATTCTACAGTCACAGTCAACTAGGCGACATCTGACTGTCTTTCGGAGGAGACTCAGACTTTGTCGAGTGCTTTTTCTCGTAATTTATACGCACCTGGAGAAAAGGGTAAGTTAATTTTACTCGTATCTATAGTCACTGACTAGTGTGATGGACCCAGAGGTTACTATAAAGAGAGCAACAGTCAACCAGAAAATATATTTTAAAATTACCTTTATTAACGCTGACAATACCGCGCCAAGAAATAGGATTCCAGCGCTAATATACAAGGCTGTGCTTGGTGTACCTGTTTGGTCCACAGCCCATCCTAAATAAATGATATCACGTTATTTTCTTAAATATATATTATCATTGCATAAGTCAATTCGATTTAATAAAGCCCTGGTATTGAATGGTATCTGTATTGTCTTTTGCTACCTGTAATCTCGATTAACTGGGAATCAGTGCAGTTTCCTATACCGACTATATTGATTATATACTGGTATCACACAACAGACACTTCTTACCTACAGCTGGTGGAGTCAAAAGCGTACCAATTCCATTAAGCAACGTAGAGATACCAAGAGCGGTAGCATAGTGCTGCATGCCAACAATATCAGCTAGTATTACGACGGACATGCCGGAAAACCCACCCTGAATGTGCAAAGAAAGGTGAATTGTCTTGTAAAATTACTATGCAAATACTATGCAACTACAATTACATTCCAGATCATGGGAATGAATCAAAGATTTTCAGATGAAAACGAAATAGAAAATAAAAGCAAACCATATCTACGCGCTGGTTACATTACCTGAAAAAGACCTGTTAAAGCTGATACCGCGGCTAGGCTTCCAAACGACTTCATTAGTGGGAATATGGACGCCCAAAATGACAACGCGAAAAGGACAAATGTGAACAACCAGATGCGGTTTATGCTGTGTGAAAAATATGACACATCACATAAGTATATGTGAAATTTAAGAAGCTAGTGCATTATTTAGGAATTTAAATTTAGTTGAAGACGGAGTCTGGTATATTTTCACGGACTCCGACTGCACAGCTCTGGAAATACCACACAGCGAACAAACGTAAATCAACGCTGCCTCTACTAATACATGTTATACCGTTTCACGTCCCCGAGGAATCCAAATAGGATTCGAGAAGCTATTTCAACAAAAGCTCCGATGGACATAAGAAGGGATGCTTGGATTTTTGGTATTCCGACCTGAAAAGAGGTTCAAGAAAATGACGGTTCTACCTTTAAACATATCGGATTGAAAAACAAAACTGTGGTTCTGTTTCCATTCTACAATATACTGTACAGTACCTCGATTTCAGCATACGGAACGATATAGAGTTGATTGCAAAGGAATCCAGCTAAGAAAATGACTTGCGATAGGCAATATATATGAAACGGACGACAAGAAAGAAGTGGCGAATCTCGGAAAGATTTGCAACATGCTGTTTCAGTTTTCTACAAAAAAAATATCGTGGTTTGATCAGAGGTATATAAGGCCAAAGAGAGTCTGCAGAAAATAATATTTGGAGCGTAATCTGTAATATCGTATAATAGTTCCCTACGTGGGTAATTTCAGAATATGTGTTTTTTTCATTAGAACACTAACACTGTAAAGATGAAGGTATACTTTCGATTCTGTCGGTCTATTTTCCTTTGAAATAGGCTTTACTTCGGTCACGCTTTTGCTTTCCAAGTCTTTCTCCACTATTTCCTGGTTATCTTGTGACGACATTTGAACTGTGAGTTCTAGAACTTCACGGCCAGCTTTTTCTGCTGGCTTAATTTCTTCCACTCTGTCTGAAGCAGGCGCGGGTGATTCCATCGAAACTTGGATAGGTCTCATCAATGCACCGCATACACATATGTTCAGAAACACGCCAGAGAAGACAAAGAAATAACCACGTATTCCAAGAGCTTCGATCATGACTTGATTAACGGGACAGACGACAAGAGTCCCGATTGAAGCTCCTGCAAGTAACACGTACATCAGGACAATTTTCTACGTCGAATTCGACAATTTCCTACTGGTACTACACTAGTATGCAGCCTGCCTAGGGTCACGGTCAGGGTTATATCAATGTTAAAAATTTCAGGTTAGTCTGGAACAATAGTAAAATTAGATGTTGTAGGAAATTGTTGCAGTAGGAACAATTTTGTTGAAATATGTCGTAAACTTCAATGCAAGTATTACAATTCGAACTGTAATAACTTACCCACGCTCGCTATATTTATTGCGAGAGATCGTCGCTTTGCGAAATAGTGACCAATAATTACAGGTGACGGAACAAATGCAATGCCCATTCCAAATCCTGAAAAAAAATAATCACAAATTCTCTGTGCCATATAAACATATTAGAGACCGGCTGGAGTGCCCTTCTCCACGTTACCTGTTAACAGTCCTGCAGTCAGGTCTAGTACAACGAGGTTTGGGGCGTAAGATGCTAGTAACGATCCCACAGCAGCTATGACACCACCGAGAATCACAGTCCATCTGTGTGTTATTTTCGCAATCAAGGTGCTAGCTAAAACTCCTGGAAAAAATTATATATATATATATATATATATATATATATACTCTATTATTACACTCATGCCTTCATATTTTGGGGTTCTAGGTAGGAGGTTAGAAAATATTATCTTTCACGTAGGGTTCTGTGCGGTTATAAGACGAATGTACCGCGAGAAGGAAATTCATCCTTTAATACTAGAATATGAAATTCAGCAAGATTTAAAAAATCATTTTTTGCATTTGCACATTCCAATTCCAGTGCCAATCGTTCATGATGGGCTTCAGTAATTTGACTTTTAACGTACATCCAGTGAAGTGTAAACCCAACTACAATACTATGCAACCCTTTGTTTGGTAAGCTAAGGTCATGATCTGTAAATTAAGTTATGTGGTTTTCAGCAATTTGGACCAGTGGAACGTAAAAAACAGTAAGACTGCGGTTACGGTGCTACAGAATTTTTGGCTTTGCAAGACAGGTACGGTATTGGCAAGATATTATACATGAAGAAACCTGCAAAGGAAAATCCCGCTGTTGCAATAGATGAAACCCAGGCGACGGCAGAGAAATCTGACTGGAATTCATTCACGATAGGTACGAAAAGCACACTCTGACATCTGCATGTAATAAAAAATACAAAGGTTAATAATGCAGCGAACTGAGGACGTGACCGACGAAACCTGAATACCAGCGGTATCACAGTTTGAAGGGGTCACGGTGCCAACGTTCGATTACCGTATCAGGGCGCGCCCTTACAGCAAGAAAATGGAAGTAAATACAGGAAAAAGTAAACTAGAGTACAAAATTCTTTCCTATAGACAGGCGTCACCTGCAATTATGGATCTGTTTGCTTTCGACATTCAGGTTAGGCGCTATGGTTCACGTGAACACAATGGAAAGGAATATCGGATGTGAAATTATTCAGTTTAAACTATTTTGGAGCGAGAGAGGTATACTGGCACACAGTTCTTACAGCCTGTAAGGATTATTTAACATAACAATTTCTAACGGTAATAAACGGGTTATAAGAGCATTTCTTAAAATTTCAAAAATTATTCTATACATATACGGACACTCCTCTATTTTCGAACATTCAAAGTTGATTTAAGTTCAAACTTGGTGAGCGCCGGTAGCCTACTTATTTTGCTATCGTTTGCTAATAAGCTTGTGAATGTCAGCTAATAACTGGTAATAAAATGTACATAGAATTGGACTACCATATTTAAACCTGCAATACACGCTCAATTCGGCACATTAAACCACAGTACAATAGCAGGAAACTTCTTGACTTTTAACACAATACGGCACTTGGTTCTCGTGAATAACTTGCGTATAAGTAGTAACAATCAGTTTTTCTAGTTCATCTGATCATTTAACAGTTACCTTAAAAGTATAAGTTATATTTTTTGCCCGAGGCCTGAAGCACACCAGCAAATAAAATTCATGAAACCACTGTCTTTAACCTCAGGTCACATTATGTGGCGTACCTCAATGATCCAAATACGATAGTATACACGAACATGGCACCAAGTACAACGACCCATCCCCAACCACCGTCTGGTACGTTACTGGAAACTTTACTTTGCTTGACCATTCTTGTCCGGCGAAAATTTCAACAGAAACCTTGTATTTGACAAACCGAACACTGCTTATAAAGCTCACTGCTACGATTCAATACTAGAGCTCACCGACACAGCAATTCACTCACACTAGCCTTTCTACGATCTGGTAGTAGCTTTACTGTTACGAACAATGCCGCACTTCTCTCCTTCCAGGAATGATTTGCGTAAGCCTAGCACAAAACAGGTTATATTCACAATATAGCTACTATATATCATCACATATCTAATAGATAATTAACTGTTATTTACTGATATTTACTTACAGTAAGATATAATTTCTGTAAAGCGTCTTACTTGTATCGTATCGGCCATATGGCAAGCTAAACAGGATCACTACGATACAAATACCACAAGTTTAGATTGAACAGTAATACACACTGCGAAATTTTTTACATTTATATAGAAAAGAAAGATTTGGCTCAATTTGATTCATCAGATAAAATAAAAGTTAGCATTAAATATTGCCGTTATGTGGTGCTAATGGGGTAGAGGTAGCATACAGTATTACGTGTGTGTGTGTTTGCGTGTTCGTTTGTTTTTTAGGGGAATCACCTAGTTTGGAAATATTTGTACTGCCATAAAAAATAACATGACGTAACATGTATAAAACCATGCTTGATATTGGAACTGCTGTTCTTTGAGAACACTTTGAAATTGTAATAATAATCATATACACGAGAAACGAGTATTTTAAATAATGAAATTCTTATGTGGTGATATTTAGCAGCAGAACTCAGCATAAGGTTTATAAGTTTATAGTACTTCATGAATCCTCCTACTCCAGCATTTATATTGAAAAAAACCGGAAAGTCTATCACCGATTTGTTTTTGTGGAATTTTTGTCCCTTCTCTGATGACTGTCAGTCTGTGTGCCAGTCCAAACATTTGTTGGCTGGCTACAGTGAGAACGGGGGTGTGGATATTTGGACTCTTTCAAATAGACGTGTTAAAGCCAGTATTCCATCCTCCAGCAATGTTATTTCTGTGTATGGATGCCTCTCTGGTGAAATCATAGTGCTTAACAAAGATGGTGATTTGCGGGTATTTACTATCAATCAGAATAAACTGTCATGTAGCATCAGACTCAACTTCTCAAACATAGGATTCTGCAAACCAGCTCACTTAAGTACACATAGTGAGCTGGTTATGGCACTGCCGGGTGAAAGTACATCGTCGATTTGTGTCTGGGATTTAAACTCTATCAAGCTTGACTGGTCTTTAGTTCTGAACTGTGACCATAAGTTAGGTATGGTAATGTGTCTCAAGATATTTTATTTTGATATACATGAATTGCTGTTGCTGGCAGGATACGAGGATGGTACTGTAGCATTGTGGAACGTAAAACAAGAGAGACTGTTACACCAAATTAAACTGTATGAAGAACCTGTTATGTGTATCGATTTTGAGGAGAGTACAAAAAGTGGAATCGTCGGTTCACCCACAGAAATACTAACAAAATTTTCTATCCGTGAGGACTACCAAAAGAAACTTGAACTGTGGGTGGTGAACCGGGTGACTTTACTCAATTCTGGAGTGGCGGATGTAAAGATCCGTCCTGATTTGAGAATTGTTGCTGTGGGCGGTTGGGACAAAAGCTTACGAATATTCAGTTGGAAGACAATGAAGCAGTTGGCAGTATTGAATTATCATACAGGAACGGTACAAAGTCTATGTTTTCTTCAGCACGAAAAATCTATGGAACAAATACTTGCATCAGGATCAGCAGATCATAAAATAGCTGTCTGGAGAATATACAATGATCTTGCATGAAATTTTGAACTGTTTATAACAAAATTACATTGAATATTATCAACCAGGAATAAGTTTTTTTTTTACCATTCACCACTGTGGTTTGTAGCAAGTGGACTTTGGAATTTTGAGTGTTCCTCGCAGTCTCCTAAACACCGACGTGTTTTTTTTTAAGCTCATGGCTTATAAAACGTTTTGTGACATTTACATTTTCAATTTTTTTAGATATTGGCTGTGACCATACGTCATGCAGAAATCTAAATGACATTAGTATTCTGTGAAACATAATTTAATTTTTTGTTCTTAGGTTCATAAACCTAACAGCAACAGAATTAACTTAGCAGCATGGATTTCTTTACTACTTCGAGTGAAGGATTCATCGCGAACATCAAGGCACAGCCAGAACACTTCCAGGTCACAGAAATTTCTTACTTTGAAAATAACAGTCACATTACCGAAGATACTGTAGAAAAGCAATCTAGCAAACGCAAATCGAATCCAACATTTGATAGTGCATCATTCAATTCAAAAAAAGTCAAAGGATCTAGTGAAAAGGATTTAACTACTACTCATACAGATGAAAAAGAAACCGAACCATTCCTTTGTGACATCAAGTGGTGTCGTGAAAAGCTTCAAAGTATTCTGGATGTATCCATGGTCAAAACGCTGGAAAGTGCAGCTAAAATTGATGTATCACAGAGTACAGCGAATAGTGATCTGGGAGCCACAGGGTCATTCCCTCTCGGTGAATTCACAGATAAATCTTTGCGGACAGATATCCACATGTGTGTGAGGTATGTATTTCCCCAGTTGAAAACTATAACTAATCCTGGAACAGCATTTATTACGGTTCAACAGTGTGATATTCACAAAGATTTTTCAAGTCATTTGGACATGGATCTAGTGAATAACTTGATCAGATACGCAATGATTGAAACCTTGTTCGATCATAGTAAAACGTTCACGATCAAAAATTGTGATTCAAAAGAGCACAGACGTAAAACACATCACATGATCAATAAGTATTGGGGTAAATGTTTCGAGGCGAAAACCATGCTGTCAAAGGATGAGAAAGGTAGCTCTGTCATCACTATAAGAAGAAAGAGTCAACCAGCATGCAAGGTTGATCATCAATCTTCTTATTTCACTTCCTTCAAACTTTGGAAATGCAACACTGAAACGCAAGCGGCTATACAGCAATTGTCAAGGCATTTCTTTTTGAGACCGCACATGTTTCACTTTGCTGGAACTAAGGATAAGAGAGCAATTACAGTGCAAACCCTTACTGTTGCAAGTATTCTACCAATAAAGGTACAGGAACTTGGAAAAACTTTACCAAAAAACCTAAAAATATCTGAAGCTCAAGCTGTTCTGCGCCATATACGATTGGGCGAGCTCGATGGTAATAAATTCGTAATTATTCTATCTAATGTAAGCTGCTTACCATCTCGAAGTAGTATAGCGGAAAACATAAAAGCTGTAATTGACAAGGCTTTAGCTGACGTTATTGAGAATGGGTTTGTTAACTTATTTGGCCCTCAGCGTTTTGGACGTCATATTTCTGATGATGGTTTGGGAAATCGCGATGAAGTAAAACTAGAAGCTCCAGCTATCGGTTTAGCAATGTTATTGAAAGACTTTCGGCGAGCTGTATCGATATTACTTCAACCTCGCGATCCTTCACCTTCTGAAATCGAAACCTCGGCAGGTGAAGTGGCCAAAAGGTACTACCTTGAGACGCAAGACGTCCAAGGTGCTATTAATCGAATGCCTCTACAAAAAGCGCGAGAAATAGCAGTTTTAAAATCGCTCCGGCGTTTTGGAACGTCCGGCCAAGACTCGTACGCCCAGGCTATTCTCAGTCTACCACACCAGTCGCGTTTATTTTACATCCACAGTTACTGCAGTTGGATTTGGAATCGAATGGCCACGTTACGTTTGATTCGTTTCGGATGTAAAGCATGCGAAGGAGATCTAATTTTATCTAACCAGCGTTCTTCCAATAACACCGACGACATGGAAAAAGTTGTTGCTGTTACAACGCAAGATGTCGCTAGTAATCTAATACGATTACAGGATATTGTTCTGCCCACTCCAGGTAATCAGATACGTTACCCACCCAATATGAAACAAGATTACCTGGAGATTATGCAAAAGCACTGTATTGTAGCAGATGAACGCTTTAAAGAATGTAAAACAACGGAAAATTGTGGTAACTGGACTAATAATTTCCGAATCTCTGAATTAAAAATAAACATACCGGGAGCTTACAGGCGCCTGATTGAATATCCGAGGAACTTATCACACAGACATCTTAAAAAAAATCCAATGGATTCATCCAATGTATCTGTCACCAGCGAGTCTATGGTCGAATCCAGTACGCTGTCTAATGATGTCGAATTGGTTTTTGATCTCGCTCCGTCATCGTACGCCACCGTCCTGTTGCATGAAATCACAAAAGGAAACTGCCGTTAGTAGCGGAATTGGAATTGTTTTTGAGTTGGCTAGATCCCCGAAGGATAATGCTAGTAGAAACATTAGGCCGGAGATTTCAACTGATTTGACACAATATTCAGTTCACTTATCTCTCAGAAGAATAGAGTTTGTGATTGAGATGAGATTGTGATTTGATTTCTGCATTCATTCCCACGCTATTCAATAATATAAAACTCTACCTAAAAAAATCTTAAATTATGAATTAGTCGATTCATATAGGACTGGATCAGGAATAAAAATATGGTTTCGAACAGCTAAAAATAGCCGAATTGGTCCGGGACAAAACGATGCCTATCTTGGATAACTGGAGTCGCCTCATTTGCACCACCGGATGACAGGAAGAGAAGAAATACCTATTGATATCTTCATATAAAACAAGCGGTGTGACTGGAAGAGGAAATTGTGAATAGACCTTTGATTGTGATAAAATAAACAGTTATAGGGTATAGATGCGTGTTTGATTCCGAGAAAGAAAACAAACTGTTTAGGGCTGAGAGGTGGAAATGGATACATCGGATGAATCACACAGCTTCATCGGTTACATAAAACTAGTTATTCATCAGTAAAGAAATGAACGGATATATTATAGTTACATAATGCATTAGCAGTCGTTGGAGGGTAACTTAAAACGTAGAGCGCGTAAGCATACCTGTTCACTTAGATCAGATTGTTCTAAAGAGGAGAGTGAAAATACTTGGTATTAACATGTTCCTTATCAAGCTATTTGTAGTCGGGATCGTGCTCAGAGTTCAGCAAGTCGATGCATTTTTCATATGTAAATGAAATAACTGTAATTGCATTTCGGTAGTTTATGAAAAACTATGTAAAAATATTATCATGTACTGCTTTTGATCACAGGTCCCTCAAAGGCCGCGGATAAATGCTATCCACCTAGCGATACCGATGCCGCTTGCGAAGCTGCAGGATGTTTAGTTCAAATATTTTGTGGGTCATTTGATCTTACAAAGCCGAGATGTGTTTACCGTAAGTTCAGTTGATGAATTGAATCATATATGGGAGCTCCAAATCACCTAAACTGTAGGAATCTAGGCTACTCAATAACGCTATAATTTAGAAAAACAGAGTTTAAAAAGGGAGTGGCAAAATGCTAAAACTTAAGATTAGAGATTAAATTACTATCCTGATTATTTTATCTTTAGGAGACCCGGTTAGATGCAACGTCTCGCCGATTCACAAATGCATGACTACAACAGACAGACTGACATGTGAACAACATTTCTCGTGCGGATGGTGTCCGAAAACTAATCCCCCGACTTGCATTGACGGTATGACAGTTGTAGTGAAAACTATTTAGAGTTACCTTCCTTAATAATACTTAATTGCCGATTAATTTCGATATTTATTTTTACAGGCTGTTTAAACGATGACAGAGCGGTGGACGCAATGCCCGGAATTGCTGTAGTAACCGCAGCCGCTTGTTTGCAAATTGGTGGAAAATACTGTCCTGAAGTCGATCCACCAAACCCAAAGTGTCAATATCGTGAGTACCGTAGTCGGTAGTAGTTCTGTCTCCATCTGGTTTACGGTGATGCGCCCCTAAAATCACATCTAAGGCATTCTTTATAAATAGAAAGCTAGATGGTTTAAATACGCCGGTTTACCCGTAGCGTATAATAGCTCTTCTTAACTATCATAATCGGGAATGGAGACTATTTATAATGGGACCAAGTGAGATCAACCCCCACAGCGTGTATGTTTACAGACTTACCAGAAAATTCATTTAAATGCAGGCTTTGAGGAGTGTGCACTGGAGAGTAGAGAAAACGTAACATCTGGTACAGTGGATTCGGTCCTTCAATGTGAGGAGACACTCGGTGGAATATGGTGTCCACGTCGACCCAACCGCCCTAACGACGCTGGTCCCTGTGTTAAGAGTAAGCAACAACGTTAAAAAGCTACAATTGAAATCGATACATCTTGGGTTTGCTTTTTTTCAACAGAACAGGCAGCTCTGACCGGCTGCTCCGCCCTAAATGCTGTTCTTCTTCCTACCTTTACTGACCAAGTATCATGTCAACAAAACAGAGGTGTTTGGTGTTCTAATCCCGATAAATGCATTCAAATACCAGGTGAGACGATAATTTGACCAAAAAATTCTACGTAAAATTTAGTACATGTTCTCTACCCTTATAGAACGAAACCATATTCGAATTCCAAATTTAACACATAATAAAATTATTTGCTTATTTCATTACTCAATTGTGTGGAATTAACTTTTAAAAATGATTGGACAGTCGTAGATTTTGCACTCATTAAAAGTGGGTAAAACTAAACTGATTTGATATTGACCTAAGAGTGACAAAATTTCCCCCTTTGGGAGTCGAGTTACCAACGACGAACGAAATTGCGCAAAGCAGGGTATCGGTGTATTTACTAATTCATCCAACATTTGAGTTTTGAAAACTGGCGCACCAATTTTCACGATTCTAAACAATTTACGGGAATATCCGGAAATGGAAAGTATTGAATCGCGATCCTCACCCCATCCACATCCCTCTACCTGACCGTAAATTAGTTTGAATTGTTTCAATGTATTTCCATATTTTCCTGTGATTACACAAGGACATTTTTGAAGCGAGCATATATCTTGAACCGTTCAAAAGTTCTATTATGCAATAGAATCTAGTAAAAGTACTTGTTGTAGCCATTAAAATGGATAAGCGGCTGAAAATTGCTGAATGTGAGGACAGTGTAACAAATGCAACAAAAAATATTAGAGAATTGTTGAAAGTAAAGGGAAGAGGTTTTGATTTTCACTATCTTGTTGTTCAATTTGGCTAGGGCTTGCAATAAACAATATTTTCAGATATTAGAACTCCACTTAAAGTGAACCCCTGAGCTATAGGACGTGGTTATTTCAGAAAGTTTGTGAAAATTAAAACTTGTCTTCAGATCCAGCATGCGACAACTGCAATTGCGCGAACCGCAGCACTTGCCTTGCGGGAAGCACTGTGGACGCAGCTCAGTGCGCGGCAGCAGGATGCATTTGGTGCACTACTGGACCCGCGGGTACCACAAGCCCGCAGTGCATATTAGGCTTCACATCACTTGCTAGTAAGTTGATATAATATATTAATATTATGTAACATTCGCCGTCTGCTAACGATAAACAAAGTTTGCGCATTACTTGATGAATAGCGCACGGAAACAATGATGACATACCGTACCTCCTTGCAAAATAATAAAAGTTGGAAGAGGAAGGAAGTAGGTTGTGTAATGAATCCGCTTACCGTGTATATTCTTTACATTGAGTTGATGATATTAGAACGCAACAATTGTAGCGTTCTGTATCTGCAGGGATTTATTCAGCATAATATGCACTATATCGATGCGAATGCCAAAGCAAACGCGAATTGTAAGAATACCAACCAATCGACAAATATCTTATGATTATGATTCCAGTCAAGCAGTTTTTCTGTTATTTAGTTAAATTTCTATCAATTCTTCGTTTATAGTAGAAAATACACAGTACAGTACAGTACCAGCTATAATACTAATTCATCATCACATGGTAAATAAATATCATGACCATACACCATAAAACTAAGCAATTCATGTTTATATTCAGTGTGAGGTATCCCGTTGGTGCCTTTTCATCTGAATTCTATTTATATTTCCACGGTAAGTAATCACATTGATTTGTTTTTGTACAGCATGTACGCGAGGAACCCGAATACCTTGCGGACCCGGTAACGTCGATTACTCGTCGGCAGAATGCGCTATGAGAAAATGTGACTATTGTCCATTTGCAGACCCGACCCAACAAGGGATACGATGCCTTAGAAGTAAGTTAAAATCAAGGGTTTGTTCACTCTCATTATTCTAGATACTCGGATACGCAAGCGATCTACTTATGTATTCGTCCGCAATCATCTTATGCAATTTAATTTCCCACTGCACCCAAGGCAAGATTGATATTTGTCTGGTGTCTGGTGGAATCGACTGATAAAACGATTTACATGTCTGCAGTGTCAGATCAACATAGTAGCAATAATTTTAATTCTTTGTAAAAAGCGGTAAATTACATTGTTTTGACAATGTGTGACTGGTGGGAGTGAATGATATGACTGTTATTCAATCACATTTTTTCAAAAAAACAATGCCGGATGCTACAATACATATATTTTCTAATTTCTATCTAACCTCACGGGGGCTGGTCAACGTCATGTGGCCCGCGAACCGTGCTATGCCCAGGCCTTGACTAACCGGTAGTGATAGTAAATATAGTAGTATCTTGGTAGTATTTCAACCAAGATACTTTACAAATCAAAGCTACATGCATTATTCTGTTGTTAGTGCCTTTCAATCCGGCTTGCTATCAAAGAGGTACACCATGTCCCGCTGCTACCGAGACGGAGTGCAATAACAAGGGGTGCGTTTGGTGCGGTGATGTAGCCGCTGGTTTGGAAAAATGTATAGGTAAATGTTGCTTATTTAAATATACTATACACACTATCCATAAAGCAAACTATTAGCATTCTCAATTCAATTCTTATTTTTTTACTCTTCGTGATGGCAGTTAATCAACAGGCGCCTTGTGACTCTTGCGACTGTAAAAATCTAACCAACTGTCACTACGATAGTTATCCCACTCCAAATACGTGCTACAAGAAAGGATGCGCCTGGTGTGATAAATGCGACGGAGTAACAAGACCCAAATGCGCAATCATAAATAATCAAGGCGGTAAGAAATCAATTTTACTTGAGATTATGACTATGGAAAGTTCCTAGCGATAGCAAACTACTGAAAAAGCGAAACTTTATCAACCAACATAGATTACATAGAAATACAAAATCCACTTGTGGTTATATAATTATTGCGACACACATTGCAATACTTAAAACACCGGAAGAGCGGAGGCAAGATGAGTGTACCGCTGAAGGAAATCCTCAGTAACATCAGCACGGTGTCTAGCACGAAACTAAACTACTATGCGAACAGAGACTCAGGGTTTCCAGATACGTCGAACTATATGAAAGAATTTTTGGCGACCATATAGTACACGTATTTCCAATTTTTAAGACAACCAAGCTCAAAAAGCGTCAAATTTCTGAACTAACTCAATACTGCACTGCATTGTATTTTCCTTAACTGATTAAGCCCTTAGAACCAATGCTTAAGCTGCTTATTCGATTTCTTTTGACTGCTTTCTATTTACTTTTAGCCAATTCCACCAACTATTCGCCGTGCACTTGCCCATGTGGTGGAGGATTGCAATTCAAACTTGTTGGAAATAACTGTGAGCTGGAACCTCAAAAATGTTCAAGGGAATATAGATCATGTAACGACGGACCTTGCACAAATGGTAATTCCTTAAATTATCAGCTAATTTAATACTTCAATACATTAAAATTGTTCTGCTATTCATCTCAGCAAAGATATTATTATACTAGGACTCCTTACTTAACGACCAGGTTCAATTCCGTCTGGTTGTAATATATGTTAAGATATTGTTTGAAAGTTACCTAACCCCTATTATGCGTACTTGCGTTCATTCCCACGACTTGAATAGTAAATAACAGTAGTGGAAGCATAGTATATGAACTTCTTCAATTATATAATTTACTGTAATAACGTTTGATCTAGCGCGATTTCTAATTAACAAATTATTTCGGATCTCTATTAAGGGATTGTACCACAGTTCGATGGTAAATATATATATTTGAGAAAAACATGTTTTTTACAGCTACTTGTTCTGTGACTATGCAGCCCCGATACAAAAGGCTGGATTCATGTTGTACTACAAATCCTTTTCCCAAATGTGGAAGACGCATACCGCTAGTCGTAAGAACTTATTCAAATATTAAGCTAGAGATGCATTAGAGAAGACATGGCAATAGCATTCCTTATTTTTATTTTATTTTTTTTAGGGACGTCGTAAGAGAGTTGTTGGTGGAACACCAGTTACCAATAGTTCACATTGGCCATGGCTCGTAAGTGTTCGCAAACTGATATTTGTAAAATTTAACCACATCAGCTTTATCGTATCAGCAGCAAACTGTAGCGTAGAATACCTGATTGCGAACGTGCTCATTGTTACCTTCCCACAGTCAACTAATGTATTACTATTGAATCATTCCTGTATACACTTTTCAGGGACTATTTGCGCCAAAACCGGGCAAAATATGTACTGCTGTGCTTGTCAACGAAAGCTATGCTCTAACTGCTGCATTTTGCGTCAAGTAAGTATCATATACAACACTTTCTATATTTAAATATATACAGTTAAACCTCATTTAATGTCACTGTTGGTAATCTGCGACTATGAATGACACTCAGAAACCTTACAGAAGTCCAGTTACTATATAGCTACATTAATTCAACAATGAGTACTTTACTATTATTACTCTCTATCACAAGAGAACAATTTGATCCACAACATTTCTTTTCATTTACTGTATAGTACACAGTTCGCCTGTTTTTGTCTTTTATATAAGCCCGGTAACCCGGGGCTACCACATAAATTGTTCATAATAAAGTTATCGATGGGTGTAGCACTGTAGTGGGTCTCGTTTCATAATGAAGATTAGCATTCTAGTCTAGAAGCAAGGCAAGCTCTTCACCCAATTGTACGGGGGGTTAATTTAGGTACTGTGAGCCTTCGACAAAAACTGCCCTCCGTCGTATCAAATTATAGTAAATTACAGAAGAAGCAGGAAACTAATTACAGAAATTTATTTGCAGAGGACTCCCGGCATCTAATATGACTATTCGATTCGGAACATATTCTGCTAGTCCCATGGCTACCCATGTGTCTGTAGGCGTCACTTCCTACAAAATTCCTAACGACTACTACCCTCTGCGCAGTGATTTAGCGCTTTTAGAGGTTCATATTCAAATTTATTTACTGTTCAATTTTTCCTTATGAGCAACATACATGAATAATTGTGTCTAGTAACATGCTATGTTGTAAGATTCAACTCAAAACTAAAAAACAATACATTTTTGTATGATCATCGTACACTTTACGTATATTTCTTTACACTTATTTCGACCTACTTTACATATATTATGGACTAATGAGTTTCATATGACTATTTTATTTTCCTAATTTCAGCTGGATAGCTCCTTGAACATTATGGGTCCTGATATCGATATAATTTGTCTGCCAGAAAATGAAAATCCACGACCCTGTGATACGTGTTACATTGCTGGATGGGGTAGAGGTAAGTTTGGTTTTGATCCAACAGGAATTACATTTGAATATCCAATAACCAGAATACGTAATTCACGAATTCCTCATTTGATATTT